>DVQO01001301.1:0-10410 GCA_018231785.1 Danaus gilippus
GGTTTCCTCACGATGTTTTCCTTCACCGTATGTCAGTGGTGTCTAAATACTCTCATTAAAACATAAATTCCCATGTCCGTGCCCACACTGCAAGACCTCAAAGCAGTTAGCACATTCTGCGTGCATTCAGAGCAGTCCGCTAGATAATTAAGAAATCGTTTGCGGTGTGTGACAACAACACCAGCTCTCAGACACTTTCCTCTCGTCTTCCAGTAGGCACAATTGCAGAAAGTCTTTACAACCAGTGATCGTTAAATAAATACAAATAGTTTGCATTTTTAAAAGGTCTTTGTAATAGAATGCATTATTTTTTAAATTGTTTCTGTATTGAAATTCAATTAAGTGAACTTCATTTTGTATGAATACTTTGCCCATCGGTGAAGGTCAATTAAATGGGTTTGGAGAGGAACAAGAGCATCTGGCTCCAACTCATTGAATAAAACACAGATGTTACAGCTATTTAATGTCGGACATCGATGATGGATCTGAAAACAATACAGTTAGGATCAGGATTTCTAGCTGGTTATAAATATATTTTTAAATAATTTTTGCCTGCAACTTCGTCCACATTAATTTCGGAATTAGTAATATATGTACGCTCGTGAGAACTCTTTTTCACCCTAGAGGCCGTAAATAACCAGATATTGTAGTTTTAGACGTTTTGTTTTATTTCAATCGAACAGTATTAAATATTTAAAATATAACTACAGCCGTTTTTGAGTTATAAATAGTGTAACTAACTCAACTTTCTTTTATATGTTATATAAACAACATAAATATCTGCCATTTTATTATTATCTTTTCTATACCACAACCACAGGTCAAATGTTTTTATTATATGCAACGAAATAGCTTATTACAAATTCAAACGATTTTAATGAAATTTTGGATTTAGTTAAGTAAATTCTACGTACCTATGGCCTAACTTCTAAAATGGCGTGCTTGATAGTAAATTTCAAAGTTGCCCACGAATAGCGAGCATAATTTTGTGCTCTTATAAATTTACAACATTTAAATATATATATGACTCGAGCATGTTCTATGCTGTACAAGTTAAATTCATTCCTGGTAAAATATACCAAATTATATCGTTAACGATTTAATTATTTTGTCACGTGATTGGAATCACAAAGTAAGAAAATATTAAATTTGTTACATAATTTTACACAATTTATAAAAAAAAAATACGCGAAATTTATGAACGAGAAAATTTACCCATATGTAAAGTATATTACTTTAACATACAAAAGTAAATATTTAAATCGAGTGCAATTGACAAAAATATTTTCATCCAAATCATTATAGGAACTCAACATTTTTCATGGATTAAGAGCTTTGCAAAAAAATTGACGAGTATGTATCACGTTTTTGTTACTGAAGATTCCGTAAACAGTAATGCGATATTTGGAGCAATTTATTTGCTAGCCCGCGGTCGGTCGACCTTTCTAAAGTTTCCTTTGCATTAACATTGAACCGAACAAATATCTAACGATCCTACCATCCGGCCAGACAAAGCACTGCCCGCCATATTAAGGTTATTTCTTATGATTAATGATGAAACGTTACGGTAAAACTTTGTTTTTCGTTTAATTTTCAAGCGCCTATTTGTTTAGCATTCAGTAATTTTAAAATGAATTCTAATTTGTATTCAATAATGTCTCACCCAGTGTCAAGGATTATATCAAATTATGAAGTTTTAACTTCATAACTGTTAGTTGATTTATTGAATCGACAGTTTAACATAATTTAATTTTAGTCTATTATAATGGAGCAAGATTAAATAACTAAATTATTGTTACAAATTTGAGTTTAGAATGGGAGTAATTAGTATAAGTAAGCAATTATACTTTTGATTAGTTTAAAAGACTAACCATATTTAATGTGTTAAACGTATAACAATGCGAATACTGGAATTTAATATACTTTTTTAATTCTTGAATTCTCTACAAATAGACAAATAGACTTTGATGAATAAAAAATGATCGTAAATTTGTTCAATTCAAGAAATTTTCTTGTTCAAAATAATTTTATAAATTAAACATATATGTATTCACAGTTGTTTAATAATGAAAAGGTTGTTAAAAAGAGCGGTGGGTTCATTGAGGTGTAATTATTATCAGGACTGACATTCAATGATACGTAAGAACTGAGTCATTGTGTTCAATTGCTTTGTTTACAAAATGGTTAAATTCTATACTGTCTATAGTCAGTAAAACTGAAGCATAAAAGTGCACTTGACAAATATTGCTAGGTCTGTAAAATTTTAAAGACCGGCACGAAGGAGATGCTTCAAATACTGTTGAAATGAAGAGAGTGAAGAAAACCAGGGTGTGTAGCTTGTCGTCACAAATGATGATCAGGATATATCTGGCTGTAAGAATTGATAGGTTCTAAAAGAGACAGTTACATGACCTCTGCCTTTGATAGCCACCATCAAAGTTCCTCTAATAGTGTTGCCAATAAAAGTTAAGTCTCCAAGATCAGAATTCGTTTACCAGGCGTCAACTGTTGTGATAAGACGATTTTTTCTTCGAAAGAAGAACAATCAAGTAACCAAGAACAGTCAGTTGTAGGTTTTTGAGTAAGCGGCTACCGTTTAATGACATACTCGCATCCCCTTCTTCTTTCTTCCAAAACGGGACACACAAAAAATAGGCTAGACTTTTAATAGTCTGCGCTTATCGATTAGTTAGATCGTTAATTACCTATCACAGATCGAAATGCCTTACAGTCACTCTATTAATCGTAATGGCTTATTATAGTCACAATATGTAAACATTTTGTCAAATAACTTCTACAGTAAAAATTGCTTTGTATGTTAACATTCCAAAAATAAATAAAATCGCCAACTAGCTTTAGAACAAAGCTAACGGATATCTAAAAACAGATTGTGCAAATAAAGTCTGTTATTTATTTTAGTACATGTAAGAAGTTTACTTTTATAAATATTTTAGCTTATAAAATTGTTTGGAACAATATTTGGAAGAAAATGATATTAGGCATAATGGACGTCGAAAAAATTCCTATTTATATAGTGTATTAGTAGCAGCTTTTGTCTAACATTACTTTAAGTCACTGTGCTCGGATCATAATCATTAAATTTACTTACTAAAGTACTGAAAGTTTAAACGCATTAAGTTTTTACCAAGTTCTTAGTAAATGCAGAAGAGAGTTGCACACTTTAGAAAATATACATTTTATAGTGAATTAAGGTATTAATAAACGTTTTTGTATGTTTGAACCCAAAGAATTCATTTAACACATAAATTTGACATATTAATTTAACTTATGTACAAGAAAGGAATGATAAATTTACTTGGAATAGGCAAACTGACAATTGCATCAGAGTTTTTATTTGAATTAGAGTAGAAACATTACAAAATATAAATGAATACTTATTATTTAATTCTATTTTTAGAGGAAACAAAAAGGGAAACAAATATAACTATTGATACTAGAACACATCATATAAAATAAAACAGATAACGTGTCACTATTTTCGTATCAAAAATCAAGCTCTGAGGACAATAACTTTATACGTTTACTCGAATCTCGCATGATAACGTGTGGAGCAGGAAAAAATGTGTACAAAAAGACTTATAAAGAATATTGAAAATTGTTATTCTAAGGCAAAATATCAAGATCAGAAGGAAAGCTAAAAATATTTTACTTTGAGGTGGTATTCCATTTTAATATAATAATGAAAGTTTTAGTATTGAATGGGTGAAAAAAGGTAAGATTTCACCTTGATGACGTCATGGAGTGCTGAATAAAAACGTCACAGACTTTCCAAAAATAAGATTAAAGCAGATATTTGGAAATAAAGACCATAACTAAAAAGCCATAAAAACAGTTGGGCGTATCAGTCGTTCTCAAAACAGAGTCGCCTTTATTTATTAAAGTTATCGTAATAAATGAGATACTTCACAAGATTAAAAATTCTTATAACGAGAATTTAAATTTATCCTCGAACCAATAGAGCTAAAGACGTGAATGGCCAGTTGTGTCTTCACTCATACTGGCTTACACAGCCATATCAGTAGATCTTTAATAAACCGAACTAATTATAATGCTATAAATATTTTGAAGCTCAACAATTTAAAAAAAATACATTTAAATTATAACAGCTATCAATAAGCTATATTTTCAGATCAAATATTAGGGGACCAAATATTATACTCTTATCATTTATTAAATAATTTGTGTAAAAATTACACTTAGGCATTCCTGTTATTCCCTTTTACGAACCCGTAACATTTGTAGCTTATGTTTTAACAATGGCCACCGGGGGCTGTTTTCATAAAACGCAATGTTTGTAAAATGTCTATAAATTTATCCTAAAAAAGTTGGGTTTGGTTCCTTTTATAGAGGTTACATATTACTATTTAATTTATGGTGAGCATATTTTTTTTTTGAGCGTGATTGTTGTCAGCCTTCGTTTTCAAATACTAAACAAATAATATTCAATCCTATTAATGACACAAACATTTCATTTTGTATATATTTTGTGTGATGTACAAAAATACGTTATATTAATAAAAATGTATATATTTTCCATATCGCTGTCAATATGACCACACCCGACCCGCTCCGCTAGTCACACGCGTCGAAGCGCATCGGGACTATAAACTCAAATTGACGACTCGCATTATAATTTGTCATAAAAGGTGATTTAAAATAACAGGCGTTTTATTGTTGGTCGCACAAGTAATGGTAATGCTTCGACATTTATTTATACCACATCAAGATAATGCGTATTTTTGAACATATTTGCATCGTTTTGTATTTATGGACATCAATAATAGGAACAATTTGCTAAATTAATGAGGTATTAGTCAATTCTGATTTATATTTAGTAACATATTTGCTAGTTTATATTTATGTTTCAATGAGTATTTAGATATCACTGACGGGCAGTGAAGGAAATCGCCAATGCGCCTTAAATGTGATGATTAGCCTTATCCTTGTGAGATGAGGCCTTTGCTTAGCAATGGGCAGCAATAGGCTGATGATAATGACTTTAGCAGCAAAAAAACTACAGCAATCATTTTCACTCCTCTTTAGAAAACAAGCAGAAAACTTATCTCCTTTTTAAAATTACTACTTATTGTCCTCGTTACAATTATCGTGAAGGTGATCAAAGTTTCGGTAGAGTTCTGGTATTGTTATTTTATGCATTCCAGCGTCCTTGACCTTTATAATTTGTGCTAATGGCATTTGGCAGCAATCCCGTCTTGGAGGCATCTGTTGTGAATATAGGACAAGAACAAAATTTATCATTAAGCATTCGTTAGTTCTTAACGATGTATAAATATTTTATTTGTGTTCCTATTTCTTTATAAGTAATTGCTATTTTCAGTATACAATTTGACCTGCATAATATTTCAGTACCCTTAACGTTACAGTATTCTCAGGTTGATTAGAGGTACTGCAGTTTTATCGTCTATCTTTGTTATTAAAATAGCTAAGGAATTTTTATACCCATGCTTTTTAGTGAACTCATTATAAAATAGTAGGTAGAATAGAAGTATAAGTGGTTTATACACATTTTTTTAAACAAATGAAACCATTTGTTCTTCCACCATGTTTCTTTAAGACCACACAACTTATCAGAAACAGTTCAATCAGTGGATTTTTTATTTAAGACGTATAAATCTCTGTATTACTTCCAGTTTATTTCATTGTTGTTATATACATATATATGTGCTCTAATGACAGAATATTTTCATTTTGAATATTAATAGATTGGGAGAAAACATCGCTGTTTAAACATAAATTTAGGTTTATTTTATTCAAACTTTTTATTTAATCTTAACACTATAATTGTTTAATATGAATTGTTTTTCCAAGTACAAACCCTACATTATTATCTAAGAAATGTATATTTATATATTTATTTTAATTAATTATATGAGTATCAACGATAGCTTTGTAATTTTTCAACACAAAGAATTGCAATACTAAACCAAAAGCTATCTGTAAAGTAAATATTTAAATTAATTTTCGTTTTATTGGTGAAAATGTAATAATCTTTTTTTCTAAGGTATACTTAGTTTTTCATAATTTTACATTATTATTTAATTTTTAAGAACAATGTTAATTTAGACGAATGTGCATTGTCAAACCTTTAAATTTTAGATATTAAAACTTTGCAAACTGTGTATAGTGGTTTAGTTATCTAAACAACTTGAGAGAATTTTATACCATGTTTTTATGTAATCGATTAAATTAAAGTATTGTTAATTGTATAAATCAAAGTTTACGGATGAGCTGAATAACATTAAATCATTAATATATCCTAAACATATTTGAACTTGTAGGTTTTTGAAGAATATTTCTGTACAATGAACTTATCGATGTAGGTTAATATCAACAACTCAGGTTTATCATTAGGCGACCTAAAGTTGGTATATAAAATATAATTTTAGAATTATTTAGCTTGAAAAATAATTATTCATCCTTAAACTTAATCTCTGCCAGTATTTAATATGAATATTATGCTTAATCTAACGAACTTTAGAGAACAAATGGCCGATTTTACATTGAGTAGAACCTTCAACTTTCCCTCCGAGAGGTTTAAATAAATTTATGAAGTAACTTAAGAATTTGTTTAATTTTGTACCTTAATCGGATTACAATCAAATATGTATATTCTTCTCAAATAAATATTGAAACGAATATTAGTATGAGATGAAATGGCAAATAGCTTTATAGAATAAATTTCTGAGTCTGAGCCTGAATTCTTATATCCTGAAGTAGTGAACACAATTTCCTTTGTATGGCTCTTGTAATACGATCATACTTGAAGTATTGAGTTTTCTATCGAATAAAATGACGTTTATGTTGTAGTTCATTTTTGTTTAAAGTTGGAAGTTATTAAGTTTTAGGGTCTAAAAAGAATAAAACATTTTTAAGGGGTGAATAAACTTATTTTTTTTACAAAATACAGAGCTGTAGAAATATATGCGTGTAGCTTGCAATCTTGTATGGAAGTAGAACCGAATGTCGCACGTGCTTGGTCCCGACACAGTTGACTTCCCTGAGCCCCTCACAATGTGGTTTCCCGGTACAAGAATTTGCACTTCCCCGAAGAGTTAGAAACATTGTCCAATAAATAAATATTTTTGTACGAACGTTTAGCAATTGAACGTTATGTATGATAGGAATTTATATGCTTTTAATAAATTAAAATTTGATCTCATTTATTTTATATAGGACAAAAAAGATTTCGTATTTATGTGTCAAATTATTTTATTCAAACTTTACAAAGATATGATATTTAATAAAAATTAACACAGTAATATTTTTGTTTATATTAAGTATTATTTAACTTATATTTTATTGAAACAAACATTAAGAAATATTGATTTAACCTTTCACTTAATTAAGTATATATGAAACGAAAGTCGTTTTTGTAATTCTTGAATTTTGAAAAACTGTCTTTATAAGAAATATGAACATGTGCGAACATAAGAACATGTTACAGAACTAAATACTTAAGTATTAAGTATTTATTTATTTTATAACTATTTATGTTAGTATAGTAAGTAACATAATTAGTTTTTGCCATATGCATAAATAATACTCGATAAATATACCAAAATGGTATTTATCAATTTCAATTAAATAGCTTTTTCAAACCTCATTTATATGTAGATTCAAAGGATCAGACATTGTTCATAATTCAATAAAAAATAAATCTGTTTTATGAATGAATTAATGAGACTTTGCCACTTTTGTCTGAGCTACGAGTACCCTAAAGTATTTACGTAAAAGATGAAAGTAATTAATTTAGATGTGTGACCGATAAGCCGATCGTGTGTTCGAGGTTTAAAGAATTAATTAATGCTGCCAATTCTCATGTTAACAGCTTATGAAAAGGATGAAATTATGTTAAAATTCTCATTGATTAAAAATATATATAACTCTATATATAATTTTTTTAATATATAATAGGGTAGGGTCTTTACTATGTAAGTTTTCATAAAGCCCTTTCAATTAAATGAATTCAGTTGCACTTCCCCAGTTTTTGTTTGGAGACAGAGGAATAGAAAGAATAAACACAACGGAGAAATATTTACCATCATCAAACTTATTTAATCAATTATAATGAACGGATTCGACATTTATAATAATCTGCTGATAATAATAAAAATAAGTTTGTATTTTGTATTTATATCAATTAAGGAACTTAAAATACGAATGAAATGAACAGATCAACCAAAAAACTAAGAATCAACATAGCAAATGCCTTACACATAAATGACAATCAGTCTGACAATACCTTTGTTTACAATCTCATTGTTATTGCAAATAAATAATTATTCATCATTAAACAGATCTCGAGGTTTATATTGAATGCTAAGTTTAATCTGAGGAACTTTCATCAAATGAACGGTTTTGTATTCAGGGGAACTTTCAACTTTCCCTTAAATAAACTTATTACGGCTTAATCCGGTTACAATCAAATATGTATATTTTTGTCGCATAATAAAGATTTTTATAGAATAAAATAAAAATTGATTTAGTAGTAGAAGAAATATATATAAAGTTTTATTGTTGTGACATTATTAAGAAAAGTTCTTGATCTATTTATATAATTTTATTGTTCCCGTTTCATTTTGACTATTATTGAAATGTTAGAATTTCATTAAATGTATGATGAAATATAGCAGTATTAATATTTTATATAGTCAAAACTTATATTAAAAACTTATTCAAATTTTCTTAAAAAGTACATTTTAAAAGGCCATTTTATTAATACGCAAGCAACTTTTACTTTATCCAAGTAATTATAAATTAAATCGTAAGCCAGGGGTTCAGAAAACCCAATATTCAATTCAGGTCAAATATCTAATTTCAGAATATTAAATCAATATTGGCATGAATATTGTACTGGGTACGTTGATTTACTTAGTGTTTGATTGTTTAATGAAAAATATGTTTCCTTGTTTTAATATGTGAATAGAACTATTTATGTTTGTTTTATTATTTGGTTAAATAAATAATATTTGTATAATATAGTACTTAAGTACAAAGATTAAACACGTTAAACCTATTAATTTTCTATTTAAAATAACCAATCAAATAATAACAACTTACAACCACTTTGTATAATATTTATTTGTGATTTCGTAAGCATTGTTTGATAAATTATGAAGTTTTTGTATGTTCATCAAAACATAACTCAAAACGTTATTAAAACAGGAACACCTTTATAAAATAAGATAATATTTTTGCTAATATACATTAGAGGCTCTTGTAGTCTAACTGGTACTGAAGAATTCAGCTGTCTGTAATACATACATACATACACACAGTTTCGGCTACTTTTCAGCAACCGTGATCACGGGTAAACGAGATGTGAATGTCTGTCAGTGGTTCCTGTTATTTATCATCTGTAGCCATCGATTTTTAAATTTTCTGGCGTACCGCCTTAGGTGTGGACACATTAATATAATATAATAATATAGGTTTAATTTGAATCAATACTCACAAAACTCATAAATCTCATTATGCCTCACTAATATTTTTTATATTTATAGTTATTACATCATTGCTTTGATATTAAAGTTATTATATTAGTACATAAAAAATAAATTTTAAACTCACTAGTAATACTCTTTAAACATATTACTTCTAATGTTTATTTATAAACAAATCAAATGCCTGTAACAAATTTTTACTGTTGACTTGGCTTTTTAATTAAAGATCCATAAACTCATTGAATAATAGTCTAACACAATGGGCGTTGAAATCAAGTTTAATCAATGTAACATACCTCGTTTATTAGATCGCTTTAACGGTAAGAATTCAAAGATTATAAACTCAGATGGTCGCATCCTTAATATTCATGAGCTGTCTTGAAGGAAATATCTCTTAAAACCTTTAACCAATTATAGGATGGAGATTAAATATAAGTATATATCATTAGTATGAAAGTCGTATTTATATGCTTAAAATAATAATTGTGTTGCAAAATAAATACTTTTTTATTGATATATAGTTTAAAAATATATCAATAATTCATAACATGTATGATGTAACATTACAGAATTCAATTTAAATTGTATATGAACATGAAATTACACAACTAAAGCGTCTCTAAAAGCACTAAAAGTATAGAACACATGTCAATTTTTCGCTCGATTGCTTTATTTGAATTGGCTAGAGAGGACCGTTCACTTGTAATTCAATACTTCTATTACAATTGTTTACACAGCTGTAGTAGTATTGAGTGAGAAAAGTAAAAGCAAGTATAATATTTGACTGTTTATCAGATTTAGTTTAGCTGGATTTCGTAAAAACAATCACACTTGATTTAGTACAAAATCTTCTTTTACCTGGCAATTTAGCAACTTTAGCCAGGGTCTGCCTTACATGTTATGAATAGTTTTGGCTAATTGTTTT
>DVQO01001302.1:0-10401 GCA_018231785.1 Danaus gilippus
GGCTCTAAACTACCTCCCTGCCAATTTTCAGCTAAATCGGTTCAGCCGTTCTTGACTTATAAGTGGAGTAACTAACACGACTTTCTTTTATATATATATATATGTATATAAGATTAATAACGCAATGACATTTCAAGTAGGCGGTGAAATAATAAAAAATAAATAAAAATGTTCTTTTAGGCACATTCAGATAGTCGTTTGTTTTGTTCTTTTTAGTAACAACTTATTTTCATAGTTTTTGTCATCTCGATTATAAGGTCCCTGTTATATAGCGAACTTGAAATTAGTAGTGGAGATATTTAAGTGATCGAGAGTAAAGGTACACCTTCAACATTAACATACTTCAAGAGTTCTGGCCACAGACTGTTTGTTCGTGTTTTTGGAAGTTTGGACAAACGCTCTAGAATATTAAGTTGTGACACTCAACCGGATTTATACGTCACTTTAAGTAAATAATGTGGCATATATGTATGTCGAAAAATTATTAAGTTTTGAAAGTTTCTTTTCAAATTTTCCAAATTATGTACGTCAATGAGAATATCATTTCAACATTTTACACTTGTAAATATTATAAAACTCATCATCATCATCATCTTAGCGTTTATCCGCTTTCCGCTTTTGTAAATATTATAAAACTAAACAGTCCAAATTAAAAATAAACAGTCAAACAGTCTAGTTTATTTGAAAATATAAATTAAATAATAATAAAAAAATATTTAAGTATTGTTATCCTAATATGAGTCTTTCAATTATATGAGACTACATTTTAGTATAAATAAATACTGAACTTAGAGATAATTGAATTCTGAGACTGTAATTGACGGATTACTTAATAATGAGTGCATTTGAAAATAGGATTTAATTAAATGGATTATAGTTTTAAAAATATCTTATTGTTTAAAGGAGTTACCATTTCGAATAATATGTTCCTGACCCAGGATAGAAAACGAAGACATTATTAAAATTCAGAGATATTGAATTAAAACCACCCAAAATCTCGTTGTTAGTAAATTTAAAGTAACCACGATTCAATTTGTCAAACAAACCCATTGTGTAAAGTACAGAGAAGACTCATCCTTTGAAAACTATTTTTATTACGATTGACAGACGACATACAAAGGTGTTCTTTATTTTTATCGCGATCTCACAATGTCACTTAAAAATAATGAGACCGTCAAAATGGACCAAGCTGTTTCGTATGAAGGGCCATTTCCAGGTTTTTCATAATTTAAATAATTTGTTCAAATATAAAAAGATGTACCTTGCTTTATTTTAAATATTATAAAGTAACATATGAGTATATATAGGAATATATAAAATAATCCGTTTATTATAATTCTACAGGCATCAGTTTGTTTATAGTTCTAATTACATTATTGTAATATTATAACAACATTATTGTAATATTAATCACATATTATTTCTATAATTAATTGCAATACTTATTCATCTATTAATTTATCGGCCGTAAATATTAGAACTTAAATTGAAATTAAGTATTTAAAAAAACTAACAACGTAATTTTTATTTTATGTAACAGTTACAGAAGTCATAAGCAGTCAAAATTAAACCTACTGTTTTTGTTTAATATGTTAAATTTTTATAACATTCACGAGAGAATACAAATTTATGAAAATTTTGAGTTAGGCGTCTACTCGTATGCTTATAATATTTGATAAGTTTTAGTCACTGAACCGAAGACGTTGTAGAAGGACCTTTAAAAAAGGTTGACAAATTTATTACTGTGATGTCCTTTTTCTGTTTCTATCTAGTGGGTTATATAATAATTTAAATATAATTATTGGTTACCCCACTGAAAAAGGTAAACGAGTATCTAATATAGACAAAATTGAGCAGAAGCTGTCAGGTTTTATCGAAACTTCATATATAACTCTTTATTAGTAGTAGAATAAAAACTCAATAACATTCAATTAATATATTGAGGATCAAATGTAAAAACGTGATACAGGCATTTACATAAATAAAGTACTGTCAAACCACTTAAGTATTAGACAAGTTTAACAATTTTGTGCGCTTGAAAAACTGAAATTTATATTTACATTATTTTACACTTTGATTCTATGTTAGTAACAGGTTCCTTCTATATACATTGTGTATTTGTTTTCATAGACACTATGTACTATCATGACTGTAACCAATTTTGTTCCAAGGCATAATACATTTTGTTTTGTAAATACGTTAACGTGAGATGTAACAAAATTAAGAATAGTATTTATTGATCTAGAACTTTCCAACTATTGTCATGTATGTAGATAGTGATTCTAAATGAAGTGTGAATATATCGTTAGCGTTATTGTGAGGGTTGAAAATTTTATAATACTTCAAATCATTCAGTGCTTATAAGCAGATATTCACAAAAATAAAAAATATATATAAAAAAATCTATTTTTATATATCGAGATAGATATTTTTATATAAATGTAAACTTTTAATAATGTTATGAACAACTATAATTCCTACAATCACCTGCAGCTACATAATTTTTAGCGTCTCTTAACATCATTTCATTGAAAGCAATGCAGAATAAATAATTTAAATTTATTTACTTTGATATTTATTACTGTTACTGAAAATTCAGAAAGCTTTCATTTTTAATTTTATTTGTTACGATAATATTATTTCAATCTTCATAGTCGTCTATTATTCATTTCACATTAACACCAAATTTAAAACTATGAATCCATATTTTTATGGTTATACGAAGTACAAGGAACATATATAGAATATTATTTTTTCCATCATAAACATTTAGACGATAATTTTTTGATGAAAAATTATGACCAAAAACTAAAAACATTTCGAATTACAATGTTACAGTCGCCTTATCAAACCATTTTGCCTTTTCTAAGAACATTTGGTTTTCCTGTCAATCTACAACTAGCTTACAAACTATAGTAAAATAGTTATATGACTCTCATCTTATGTGTATGTAATAGAATGTCCATATAATCATTAAGAAAAAACATATTTGTCAAAGACATAAAAAACTTCTAAATTGTACTTCGTTATATTAACGCTGCTGTTGTTAAAACGGTAAAACTTTTCACTTAAGTCTTCTTGCTTCATATTTTTCTCTTATCTTGTTCAAAACAGATAATCAAGTTATGTCCGAAAGTAACACTTTCCATATATATTTAAATTTATATTGGTAAGAGTTGACTCCTAATCAAAGATACAAATTACATTTTTGTTACAATTGCTTTTAAGTGCTAAAATGAGAGTGAAAATTTCTTCAGGTACATCTGTGTTTTTTCAGATTATCCATTAATTACCAGCAGATTTAATTATTTGAGTAATAACTCATTTTAATACGTTTTTGGTAAATCCTTGAATAATAATGTCCAGAAGTAAACGGTAATCTTTTTTTCGTTGCTTCAGATGTCAGGGATAGGGTAAAACCGAATGAGATTGATAGGATGGGTATGTGTTAATCCATCATTGAATATTTTCTTTTAGCATCATAGATATATATTTGTATTCTTGGCTACATTCAAAGATTATTATTGTTACAACTTTAAGTATAATATTTATTTACCTTACAATAGTTTAATATTGGTAGTTGAGAATTATTTAATCAGTAATTTATAAAATCATTAACAAGAACTGTGAAATAAAGTTAAGAATCATTCAAAAGCCATTAAATCCTAAAAATATATTACAAAAATGTAACCTTTCTTTTCTAAGGATTTTAGTACTTAATAATTATAATGACTCATTAAGCACGACTATATAACTTCTTTTCAGTTTATTTAAAATGATATATTATAAAATAAATATATGAAAAACAGGATATTTAAATGTTTTTGTCGAAATTATACCTAAATCGTAAGACATTTATGTAAATTAGGTACTTTGCATAATTTACAAGTACGATAGGAATCTGGTATCGTAACATTTTTTTTATGCCCTACTCTTGTCGTCAGATGGTAATTTTTCTCTATAGCAATTAAAATATACTTAATTACTTTTACGTCGATATTTATATGGATTCGTTTGGAATTAGATAATTCTTATCAGACATTGATTAATGAATCTCTGGAATTAAGAGTTTCAAGATACTTTTAGATATAGGTATTCTTAATATATTTGTTTTGTTTCATTTTTGTTGTTAGTAATAATTATTTATATAAAATATTCCAATTATAATATAATATAAAACAAACATATATATTTTTCCTAAGAGTATTTTCAATAAAAAGAACATAAAAGTAGAGAACAAATAAATAATAAATACATTATTCCTTTTTATGTTGTCTTAGACGCAATAAAAGAAGTCAGCTATTCAGATCTTAACTGAGATCGATTGCTAAGCGTCTAATATGTAATGAATAAAAAATGAGACGGACTACGTTTTCTATAGCGGAATTTTATGTAACATGACGCCACCAATTACAACAACTTGGCAAAATGTTTACTTGTAGGAAATAAGACATCTAATTAAATATATTTTTGTGGAACATTTATTCAGTAATAAATAATCTTATATTTAAAAATGCTTTATATACTAAAAACCAATGAGTAGCATTCACTATTGTTGTTATTGTCAAATAAAAGAAACCCATATATTTTTTTAACCCTCACAAAAGAGAGACTTGCTATAAATTTCAAATCAATGTCTCTCTGTGTGTAATTGTGGCAACATAGCCCTCATACAAATCTTCCACAATCAGTTTCTTAGCAATGTATTTTACCTAGGTTTGCTCAATATCGGTCCCACAATGTAAGAGTATCTGCTATTTTAAAATGTTAAAATGATGAAATTCATTCGATTTAATCGAGGAACAACGTTATGCGCGGCTCTAAAATCGTTAAATATTAGTTTATGATTTGGGTTTTAATTAATGTTAATAAAATTTTAATATTATTAAAGACAACATTAGTGAACTCTTATCCGATCTAGTAATTAACTTGGATTCGTTGGATTAGTTATTAGCCTGGAATCGGTTGGAGTTACGTTTATATACTCATATTATATCCTGCAACTCCTTTGTCACTGCTAAAGACACATTCTATTTGACTTTATAATATCTGGGCAGAACCTCAACCTCGGCATCTTCAGGCAGCGGTTGCGATTTTAGATTGCGGACCTGTTCTTCTTTTAACCTAACCTAACCCAGCTATAGAATATTATAGGCAACATTATTTCCGATAGAATTCAATGAAAACCAACAACAGACGGTGTTGGAAATTACAAAAATAAAAATAAACACGATCACAGCCATCAAGTGCCTAGTAACCATTCAGAGCCCTCGGGGCGTATGATTGGCAAAAACGTCGGGTACCAGATTTTAATTTTACCAGAGCATATAACAAAACACAAATATAGTCCTCAGGATGCAACAACAACAACAACACACAAATATCCGTTACACAAGTGCTTTATTGTAGAACTATTAATATACATATATGCGATGAGCGCCCGCTGTGCTCTCTATCCATAGTCTAAGTACATACTCTTACTCTAATTCAAAGAATAACGAGTACGTATCGGGGATCACTGTTCATGAAATTATATCATGAGCCGCAGCTATCGAGCTCTTACTGTATTATGTTGTAAGAGTAGGTAAAACATATTTTCCGCTGGTATTGGGACATTAATATGAGGCAAAATTAGAGTTTCAGAGGAGACAGACTCCTTTAATACCCCTGAGTAAACTGGCCTCTGCTGAGCCAAGTTACCATTTAAAATAATATTTAGAACGCAGTTTTTGAGAAAGTCAGCAATTTGGGCCAACAAACCATATGATATAGACAAATCGGTACTTTTGGTTTACCTTCATTGATTGCAGGAATTCTGAATTATTTTACTAAAATTAAATATAATGTTTATACCGCTTTACAATTATAAGTATTTGTTCTAAAAAAATATTTTTTTTCGTAAAACCTATATATTTAGGCAAACTTCATTATTTTCCTTTTTGAAGCTTTCTTCTTGTTATATACTTTCCATATTAAAATTTATTTAAAAAAGTATATTAATCAGATTAGCTCATGTTTACATAGTTTATATTTTTTCGAAACTCAACACGTAATTTAAAGAAAAGTTTTGTATTAAAATATGGCACACAATAATAAATATAGCCATACTTAATGTGCACTTTTTCTTAAAATGAGGATTATGCACTTTCAATCACTTTTTTCTTAGCATTAGCCACGACCTTAAAATTTCCAACATAGATTCAAAGTCAGTAGGACAATAACTGTATTTGGACTAGCTAAATCAATAAATGTAATTAATTACTTTTTCAATTCCTATGCTACTGTCTCGTGGATATGAAATTGTGAATTCAACATATTCACAATTTTATTTAATACTTCCCGATCTCTAACAGTTGGAACGAGATTTTAAAAGTATTGAAATGACTAAATATTATGTAAAGCGACTAAATCGTTAGTTAAATTTTTTCATACATACTTTTTTGTATTCTTAAACGAATTATTTCGAAATTAATCATATTTGCAACATCTGTTCTTAAAATAGAACTTATAATATTTTGTCGTTTAAGAGGGCTAGAAAATATAATTATAACTATCTCTAAAGTAACATTAAACGTAGAGAAACTTAGTAAACTTTGCATATATCAAACCTGTTAGTGTGAGTACATATATACATAAATTTATAAAAACTGGGCTAGACATTTTAGATATGCTGTTATTTACAAATTTGAAATTGAAAAGTCAAGAAACTATAAATCCACAACTCCTCAACGCCTCAGTTCCTTTTCTTACGAGATACATAGATATATAAATGCTTACATAAACAATCTCACACGAAGTGAATATTAAAATAGTTTCTTAGTTAAAACACTAACAACAACAACACGTGGTTAGGAATGGATTATTATCAACAATCGCAAATTAATATTTGCATTACTAAAAGTAAGATATTACATTGTTAACCTTAACACTGATAAAAAGTTTTCTTTATATAAATGTAATAAACAATAAATAAAACTATGAAGTATAAAATAATAACAATTTTTTATTAATGCAGCTGAGGAGTTGGTGATCTGTAAAAATACCGTGGAGATGTCCAAATAACACGTTTTTGCTTTGATTAACGTGTTAGGGAAATTTTAAATCTATTCTTTATGTTTTTCTAATGGTTTCTCACAATCATTGAGAAATGTGAAACTATTACTGTGACATAAATCACTGTGGCAGGTGAATCTATCTAGAACGTTCTTGGTTACGACTGTCAGTGAAGAGAACACTATTTATGTAATATAAAGTAAGCGAATAAAATTAGGTATAAAAGTGGTATTAAATTTAATTCATAATAAATATATAATTAACAACGTATGTTTTGTCTTTATATTAATATTTTGTCTAATACGAAAATTATTGTTCCTTTAATAATATTTTTATATCCTTCATAATCTCTTTGTCAAATGAATGGATAAATGTAATCTAATAATATGGTTATTGCTCTTGTAATCTTCAATGGTATTTCAAATTTAATTATGTACATACATATATACAAGCTCATTATCTTTAATCATGATTGATAAGAGGATTACGATGAGCGCTATTTCAATATTTAACATAAGATTACACACAATTTACATTAAGACATTACTTGTGTATTATTATGGATAAAAATATTTATTTCTCTTATTTTATTGTATTATTAAGTTAATTGTATCTAAAGTATTGGGAATGTCTTTGACTCTCTTAAGAAAACTCTTTTAAGAAAATTCCGAGAACAGGTCAAAGAGAGCCAAACAGATTCAAAGAGTGTAGGTACTGAACCTTTTAGAAATTTCAGTAAATCTTTTATAAATTTTTTAATAAAAATTAATAGAAAAATCATGATATTAATAAATAGCAAGCTTTAATAATATAGTATAAAAACTTTAAAAACTACTTTTTTTGAACTTATTTCTTTTAAGTAGACCTTTCTAGATTTATCAATTTTTTTTTCTATAATGTCATGATCTTAACTGCTTTAATAGAAATATTTCATAAAAAAAAATGTTTCAACCTTCCGTTACTTATATGACCAATTTCTTTCAAAACAATTTCTTTTCAATACATGCTCATACAATACACGTTAAATTTAAAGTAATCAAAATATTTTATATTATATAGAAAAAAATTAGTTAATTTTAAATAAACATAATTAAAAAAATTTATTTACGCTTTTAACTTTACATTTTTTTTGTTAGTCTTACATACAAGATATTTCAACGGAGTACTGTAGTCTAGACTTTAGTGTTCTACTTCACAACACGTACGTACTTGAAATGAGGATAATAATAACGCTTACATTAATAATGTTTTTTTTTCGCTTAAGATGGGGATTTTTTCGAGATAAGTTTCAGCTCATAAAATATTTCGTTTGAAATATTAAACTTTGAAAATATTACCCGTTAATTAGGAAAAATATTACACAAGTATTCTTCGTCCCACTAGTATAATGCCTTGTAAGAACTTAAGACATATGTAATAAGCATCTATGTTGAGAGGAGTATGCATTAAAATTAAAATATCTTTGATAGAAGATGTCACAAAACAAAGTTTTCTGATCCTAATCATCTGCCATGTCATCTTATCGTAATAACCATAACCATTACATACTATATAATAATTGTTGACGTGAAGTTAAATGTAGGATTCTAAAAATATCTAACCTGTGCTACAGCTAGAGCTGATTATTTATTGATCTGTTTCTTTTTTTTTATGTAATTTGTTTTTGTCATTCTTTTTATCATTTACAGAGAAGGTATTAAATAAGCAATAAAACTCAGTATAACTTTAACATTTTGTTTGGATATAAAGAAAATAATTTTTATATATTTGTTTTTTTTTTTATTTATATAACTAAATAGTGGTTGCTGTAGTTCACGTCTTTTAGTCTATGGAAATGAAGTCGTACATGGCGATTTCAGTAACAAACTTGAATAAGTTTGGGTTATCCTATTTTTTGAAGGCCCAAATTATAATATGAAGGAATAATGTCCAAATGCGAGGAAGTCTTTAAATTTTGTTGTATGATATAATAGTAGGTCCTGGAACAAATTCGAAAACAAGAGTTTTATTTACCGGTTAATGAATCAAAAACCTTCATTTATTTTCAATTGTAAAAGCTAGCACTTAGAATAAATTCAAGCCAAAAGGACTAATTAAAAGGACTGTTTTATATAAGTGATGTGATTTAAAAGTTTTTACAATTAATAGATAGAGGTTTAAAACTTTTATTTTGCTGATTAATTATTTTTGACTTAATAATTGGAAACTTTTAAAATTTTATTGAAATGAAAAGAAACGGTTGAAATGACATAATAAAAGCTTTTTGTTTATATTTGAAGGCAGTGAAATTATTCATTTTATTTGCAATCATAAATTGATAGAACCGAATTTTCATTGCTGTGTTAAAAATCTCAATGTTGTTTCGAAACAAAGGAACTAATATTTCTTGTACGTAACTCTATGGTTTGCAAGGAAATTTCAAATGTTTACACGAATATAGCGAAAGCTTAAAACAACAAATTTATCCAGATATTAGTCTTTTAGAATAGTGTATAACAATAATAGTCCACCTTATAAGCATTATATAGAAATTAGACACACAAATAAAAAATAGGGACATTCATACATATGTTTCATGATCATCTCACAAAGATCATATCTGAATTCAGATCATGTTTATAAAAAGGTAGAGCCATTATATTTAACATTTTCCACGCGTGTAAAGCCAGGATCAAATTTACATCACAGAATACAAGTATTACAGGTAGCGAGACGTGTACGAGACGGTAGCAATTCTCTTGAATTATGAGATGTAATTTTCCCCCAAGGATTCATGTAAAATGTGTAAGACAGATTGTTTTTAATGTTTTTTTTAACGTTTCAAGTAAACTTGTACTATGTTTTCGATAATAGAATTGTATATAATAAACACAATTAAAAAAGGAGAAATAAAAAAACTTGTATTAAATTAAGAAACATTTATAATAAACCGAAAAAATTAAAAAAATATATTAAAGTATAACACAATAACATATTACATTAAATAAATAATCAATATGGAAATTAATAAATACATAATTAATAATAAATTTTATACTTCACAAAAATTATTAAATATGTTTGCTTAATTTTGGTTCTCAATTTAAGTTTAATATAAGCATTGGTTAATTAGGCACAGCAAAAGAAATTTGAAAATTTATAACATTTAACATACGCAAGAAGTCTATTGAAATAATTTAAAAAATCATAAGAATTACTTATAAAATATTTATATAACACATTATTGCATTATTCTATATAGATAAGAAGTTAAGAGAATTTTTGTTGTGTGATGCACGTTATAATTGTCAAGTAAATCTTTATCTTTATATATATAATTCTTCTGTGCGTGTGTATGTCACTGAACTT
>DVQO01001303.1:0-10400 GCA_018231785.1 Danaus gilippus
GTACATATGATTCGGAAAAATCACATTGGTACTTGCCCGGGCCAGGATCGAACCCCGCGCCCTCGGCAAGAGAGCCGAGCCCTTTTACCACTAGGCCACCACTGACTTCAAAAGGGAAAATCTAGTATTTATGTATATTTAAGAACTAACCAATCAGTGTTGAATTCTCCGGAGTTTTAATAAGAAATACATCCGCGTCGTATCTGATGTTATTGGCGTACTCTGGCAACTCTTGGCCAACTATGATCCATTTGTACCAGTTCCCAAAATACTCAGACTTCATCTTTGAAAGAGAAGTTTCTTTTAGCGAAATTATAATGACTTTGAAATTCAAACAAATCAGAGTTATAACCTTTTGTAAGCGATGATTATCTGAAGGTAGTAACAGAACTCCTTGTAGATAAGGATGTGACGAAAGTTCTAATATGGATGGATCACAAGTAAATGTTACGAGCAAACCATATTTCCTGAGCTCTTTGTTCAAATTCACCCGATCTGTAATAGATAGATGTCAACCATTTTTTCATATTCTAGATATATCCTAGAAAATAATTAGATAGCTTATCTAGAACTATCTATATATTCTTTTATCTCACCAGAAGAAGTCCAGCATGCAAGAATAATGATGTTAGCAACAACTTTATATTTAAATAAAGCCGCTATAGCTTGAACCAACATGTTTAATGGAATGCAAGAATATGGTAAATGGAATGGAAAATAAGGTCACTAAAATATGCTATTTTGCTAATAGGGTTGGTACTTAAATATTAGTTCTAGCCCTTTTCATCGTCACTGCACACGACGAGTTTTCAGTTTTACATTCAATATGCTACGTTAATAATAAAATGTGTGAAAATTTATTAATGAACTGCTATTATAACTTCGTATGTGATGTTTCGTAGGGTGAAAACTAAATTATTTTTTCCAATTTTATTTAAGACTAGAATCTTGCTGTTCAATTTCATATCAATTCTAATAGATGTCATATGCTTTTCTTTGTGTACTTATCAGAAAATAGAAAATTAAATTACATATCCCTCAACTAGAACTAACTAAAGTTGCAATGTAACTATCAATTGGCAGCATGCATAATACATTAATTGGTTAGGGCATGTTAAAACATACTCCGCTGTTAGAAATGCACGAACAAAATACAGCAAATTATGGTACACTCAAATAATCACAGGGTTGTATATAATTACACAACAAACCATAATAAAATATTCAAAAAATAAATGTAGAGAGAAAGAAATTAATAATATTTATTTTCATACAAAAACTTGTACGTACAAGAAAAAATAAACTTATAAAATTATTGACATAAATAATTGTATTGATGATATCCTATGATATGAAGGTTAATAGTGACATTTACACGGAGGCAGCTCCAACGGCTTGGGTTCCAATGTGATGGGAACCGGTGGTGGGACCATGTAGGCTGTCATGGGTAGGCCGGGGGGAGGGGGTGGTAGATGGCAGGGTGGGGGTGCTGGTGGTACCAGAGAAATAACTATTGGCGACGGAGCTGGCGGAGGAGGGTAGCAGGAACAAGGAGATAGAGGCAACGGTGGAGGTGCTGGCATGAATATTGGCGGGGGAGCCGGAGCTGGCAGAACTAGCGGAGAAGGTGGTAACATTAATGGAGGAGCTGGTGCTGGGAAGATATACGGAGAGGGAGGAGGTGCTGGGACGCACATGGCAGGTGGTGGAGGAGATAGTATCATAGGGGGCGGTGGTGCGAGACAGGTAGGGGCTGGCATCGGTGCTGGCAAGAACATTGGTGGTGGGAGACAAGGTGGTGGTGCAAGCATCATCGGCGGAGCTGGTGGTAGGCACGGAGGTGGAGAAGCCGGCATCAACATGATGGTAGCCGGAGGCGGTGGCGGTTCAGCCAAAGAGCATTTACTGCACTTCTCTTTCTTTTCTATAGCATTAAAATCATATAAGTATCACGCAATTAAAAGAAAAAGGATATATTTTGTAAAAACTCACCTAATTTAGAAGCGAGTAGAGGTTTCAACAATCTGAAATTAGAAATATTGTTTCAAAAGTAAATACTCTCAGTTCAATATTTATATTAATCTAACGAATTACTCACGAAGCCAGAACTGCTTTTTTGCATTCCTTCATTTCTTTCAACGCCTCCAGCTAGGAAAAAAAATAACATGGATAAATTTAAGAGCTATAAAATACCAAATATATGTTATATTGTGAATCCTGAACTCACCAAGCATCCTTTATCATCACAGGCCATCACATAATTCATCGTCACCACCACTGTTGAGAGGGAGGCCCAAAACATTAGCCCCCCCATTTTTTCCACTTAACAAAATAAAACCTTAATCGTTTATGTTAATATAAATAAAATGTAACGTATTTAAGTAGACAATTTTAATTTAAACTCGTGATTGCGTTAAGATAACGTCCAATATTACAACTTTTTGATAAGATAGTACGTGCTGATAGAAATTTATGTTTTATCACGCGTAAGCTCTAAGTACAATCTAGTGTATGAGCCCATATGCTTGTTAGAAATTTCTATTAGATATTACGAATTATTTTTCATCATATTACCTAATTTTTTAACTATTCATTACAAATAGGATTGTAATCTATGATATTAGGCAATTTTATAAGTCCCTCTATAAGTTACTATACGGTTTTTTTGTTTAGTACTATTTTCTTTTGATTCCAATATGATTTAAAATATATATTTTTTTGGAAACATATTTTTCAATGTCGGCCGCTTTTTCATCTTCATTAATATTTAGTTATTAACAAATTGACATTGATTTATATGTAAGTCCTCTTTTCTTTAAGTTACCGAATGTCATTCTACAAGTAATTGTTTATATTGAATTTAATCTGTTATAAAAACTTTTTGTTGATTAAACGAATTCATTGTTTGATCGTAAACAAAGAAAAGTATGTTTTCCGACACATACACAAGCTCATCCTCTATTATATTACAATTTTTGAATTGTAAAGTTGTTTCAAGTATTACAGCCATGTCTATTAAAAATTATGTTAATATTATTTGAATGAAAACTTCTGGCATTTTAACAAACAACAAAACAATTTGCAAGACGTTTTAATCTTACTTTAACTGCCTTAATTTCAATAATTTCATACTTTGTTTTATCAATTCGAACCAAGGTTCTTTCCGTTTCATCGAGAAGATTAGACATGTTTATTTTTTGTAGATAACAAAAAATGCATCGAGAAGAGATCATTTTAAAATCATTACTCGGTTTTGGTGGAGTTTTTTTATAATGAATTTATTTTTAAGTCTTTTTTGTTTAGCAGTGTCAGTGAGTATCTATTATTTGTATTAATAATATTGTAGATTAATCTCGCAGAATAAGAAATGTAAGCATTAAATTGGTATAAAATTTAATGTCCCAATGTCCATAATTTATTTATCTTGGTATATGCTCGGAGATCTAAAAATACGTTTTATGCTTACCTACTAATAGCTAAAAAATATGTAAATAAAATTGGTTCTCAAAAAATAAAATTAAAGTAATTTTACTTTTTTATTGGCGCTAGAAAAAATTAGACGCTAGAAAAAATTTGACTAAAAAATTAGACGCAGGTCAAATCAAAATATAAATATATTAAATTGTTTCCTATAATATTTATAATTTATGTGACTTTCGTTCCCCAGGTACCAGCTATCTACTGCCTCAACCTTGGTCTTATATCTGGAGACTTGAGCCGTAAGAGTAACCCGCTTATCATAAAAAAGACATCACACTTATCACCAGTGACAATCAATATAAAATCTGGTTTACCCAGAGTACCATATTTGCCAACACCTCTTCTCCCTCGGAAGCTCTCAAGAAAGCCATCTACATCACAAAGGAAAATCAAACGTCTTCTAAAAGAGGCATCGCTTAAACGTAAACTGTTAAAGATACCAAAATTAAGAAAGATTCCCAAGCTACCCAAATTCCCACGCTTACCTCTAATACCGATTCTACCTCCCATTTTACCTAAATTACCTCTGTTACCGTTACCATTACTACCCATTGTACCACCGTTGCCTCTTTTACCACCGATTCTACCAAGTGTTACAAAACTACTGAAACCTTTGCGCGTTCCAATAATAGGTAAAAGTAAATTGCAAAAAGCGTTAGGCTCAGAACTGAAACCAGTTCAAATACCGTGGATTGGGAAAGACACGAGAAACAGGAAAGGTATTTTAGAAAAACTCTTAAAACTAAGGAAAAATGGCGCGCTATCGGCCGCTGAATTCCATAGGTTTAAAAAACTTTTGTTGTGATTAAAAAAGAATCATTATATTGTTAGTTAAGTGTATTTAAGAAATTTCTTGATAAATTACGAGTTTGTTGCTAAGACTAATGTAAGCTACTTTTACATTTGAAACCTCAAAATAACTTGTTTTACTTCACCGTCGTATAAACATCATTAATAATCTTTTAGTTTATTATCGTTATTCTTATAACAAATTTTTGGACATACATGCCGCTATTTTTTTAACGATTAAAAAAATATTGATAAATATTGATGCAAGGAGCAATAAGTATATACCTAATAAAGATTTAGCCTTTACGATTTTTTCTTTATAGTTATAGGAAAAAGAATATTCCTTTAACATGCATGAAAATCTTTGAACAATATATTCGTATAAGTGACGTAATAAGTCATAATATATCTAACTATTTATTCCAATTTTTTTTTTATTTATGTAAACCATTATTTTTAGAAACACAAATACGGTATGTAAAGTAACTTTGTGTTTGTAATAATCTTTGATGAAATGGAGGTTTGTTTTAGGTTTAAAATAATTATAATATAAATGACGTGCCAAATATCTAATAATGAGGTAATAATATAGCCTGAATTATTTTGTTTTATTTCTTTAATAAACAGATTTTTTTATTGCACAAGATATTTTCAATATTTATGTTTCATTCAACCAGTGCTCTATTCATTTAAAAGAAATTTGAAATGTGATATATTTTTATATTTACATATATATTTTATATTTGAAGTCAGTGGTGGCCTAGTGGTTAAAAGGCCCACCTCTCATTCTCGAGAGGCTAATCACATTGATTCTTGCTGGCCCGGTCAGGTACCAATGTGATTTTTCCGAGTCATATGTACTTTCTAAGAGAATTTAGACATCACTGATTAATGCTGATTCCCAAAGAGGGTTGATGTCAGGGAGGCGGCCGGTCTTAAAAACAATTATCCAAAACTATTCACACATCTAAGGCAGACCCTGGCTAAAACTGGGAAATTGCTAGGTAGAAGAAGAAGAAGATAAAATTATATGTTAATATTGGCAATATTTCAGTTAACCAGAAGCAGTTAAATATTGTAGAAAGATTTAGAACAATGCTATTTTTTATTGCGCTGAAGTTGAAAGCATTCAGTTTTAGAATTTAATTTACGTTAAAATCTTAAAATATATAAGAACTACGGGTTATTTTTTGATACTTTGAAATAACATTTTAAATTATATTTATTTGACAATTTAATTTTTATAACATTTTTCATAACCAAAATTTTACTGTAAAATACTGTAAATTAAACTAAGATTCAAATATAGTATAATAATTAAACTAAGATACAAGATATTATGTACAAAAAGGTTTTATATAAATAAATATTTTAAATTAGTTTTTTCACTTTGATTTTATCCGATAGTGCGCTGAATCCTCGTAGGACGGTATCTTTCAGCTTGTTCATGTACGATATGATTGGCCAAACGAGAGGTTTGTCTTCCATCTTGCATGTGTAACAGCGATCTTGTGATATTGGACTTATCAGAGATTTCTTCTTTAATATACTGGCCTGAAAACAATGAGACAATTAACAAAGATATTAAAAAAACTATCGATATATACATATAACACTTGATACTTTTGCAATTTATAACTGATTAAACAACCATCATTTTCTTACCTCTGCGAAAACAAACGTTAAAATCACTATCGTTGTCAGCGTGTTTAAATTCATTCTCGTAATAGTACCTCGTCGCTAGATAAAGTATCAATCCAACACCGTACAGACCGCAGGCAGCCCAATGCATTTTACTAACTAAGTAATAACATCAAAATACGTGCAAATAATACAATACAATGCGATCACGTAGAGTTACTCGCATTGCATCACATTGCAACTCGAGCGCGCTGCTAAGTTGAGATTAACATGAACTGCTGACATATATTTTTGTGGACGTGATAATTTTTTGTTTGAATAATAAAAATGTCGTGTTCTCAAAACAGTTAGCATGTGTCGGTCCGCGTTTCTCGCTTTAATGTTGGTTAGTATCAAGAGTCCTGTTGACCTTGCTTGAAGCCAGTTCCTATAACCTAGTGGATGTTTATTATAATGATTGTTTCCTTGGATTATGTACGAAATGATGAAGTGAAGTGATTGGTTCCAGGTGAAGCTGATAACGAGCGCTCCACCCCCCTTAAGGATGACCATCGACTGCGGGTCAGATGAGGTGATTCATTATACTTCATATCTTTTATAACGGGGAAGTCATTATACTTGACTCCATCAATCATTAATTAACCTAATTAATATATACTATTTCCTGTACGCCCATGCGCAAAGGCATACGCAAATTCATTCTTTGCCGAAGTTACAGCGTATGATTACTAATTTTCTGTTTACTATACTTATACGTAAAGACAAATTTATAGAAAAATAAGCGTAATTTAATCATCCAAGTATATATATATGTATATATATTACTATTAAATCAATACTAAGCAAATGTCTTTTAACACAACAGGACCCAGCACTAATGTCAAATCCGAGGTCTGCAGAGTTTACAAAAGTTAACTCGCGTTTAGACTTCAACACCATCTGCGGTGTGATCCATCGTGCTATACCAGAGACTGTGAAGGATGGTAGGTTTATCATAGAATCAGATCTATCTAGTTCTAGTGATACAATTGCTCCAATTTCTTCTGCTCCACCCAGCGGCTTCATTCCCAAAATGGATTTACCCAGAATAAAACCACCCAGATTAAGTTTACCGTCGCTGAATGTACCAAAGCTGAAACATCTCCATGGACACCTGAAAACTCCAAGAGTCGGAACGCCGATGCTATTGATTCCGTGGAAACACGACGAGGAATCCAGTGCAGAAAAAATGGAAAGATTCAAGAAGGGCGTACAGAAGATGCTAAATTTCGTGAAAGTTATCGGTAAAATTGATAAATATATATCGGAAAGGACTAGAATAGTGATTGACAAATTATCAAAGACATTTGCCGAGTGATTTTTGTTATAATCTGTATTGAATATATGATATAAGACTTAAAAACTTTCTTTTTTTCAATTCTTCTACTATTAACTGCACAACATAAAATGCCATTAAGTATGAATTTTTATAACTATGCACATACAAAGATTTTTTTAAAGTGAAAGTTCATATGCGACTTCCAGCAAGGTTGCATTAAACGTTTAACGCTACTTAGTGTGGGGCGCGGGGGGTGAAATAGACAGAGCAAGGGGGAATACGTGGCGTTCAAACGTATGCTGGTAAACAATTGTGACTTGTAAGTAATGGTAATAAAGTTTGTTTTAAAGATACATTAAAAAAACCTTAAAAATCATTTCTACCCCTTCCGCTTTTCATTCCAACATTTTGAAGTTTCCCTATTTCACAAGTTACAGTAATTCCCGTCTGTAAGTATATTGCCACGCTGCCTGGATGATATGGAATACGTTTTAAATTAAATTGTTTATTACTTATGTCCGAAATAACATAGTTTATATATAAATTTATACATATAAATAAAAGGGAGTGTATCGCAAAATGCCAAATAACAATGAAATCGTCTATTTTACGAATTAGTAAATTAATTTTCAATACATCCAAGTCTTAAATAAATTTTGTTCAAATTGTATATTTCAATTTTTCTGACATGTATAATTATTATTCCGTCTGTTTATTTTTCTCTCTGTCTGTTGTGTTTTATCTGTGCCGATGACAGTTGACATCTTGTTATCAAAGGCGTATCTGAGTGATTCATTTTGTAGCTAAAATAATTAACTTACCGAATTTACTCCAATATTATTTAAATACAATAATTAGAACTTTTAAAAGTGAGATAGCGTTTCGTCACAAAACTGCAAAATGCCAGTAAGTAAAGGTTTCTTTAACTCATATATAATTGAATAGTGGTATTATTAAATTTAATTTTTCAGGCGTATCATTCCACATTAGTTGATTACACGCAATCAGTAGGGAATTTGGCTCTATTACCTATTCGCACTACATTCAGAGGGCCGGCGCCCATGAGCCCTAAGATAGAACTTGATATTATTGATGAAGCTTTAAATTACTTTAAGGCCAACGTTTTCTTTAGATTTTACGAAATAAAGGTATGTATACAGTATGTACAACAACTATGGGAGATGGAAAGTTTCTAGAAGTTTTAATAATAATACTTTTTCAGTCTGATGCTGACCGAGTCCTTATTTATTTGACTCTGTATGTTTCGGAGTGTCTGAAGAGGTTACAGAAGTGTTCTAACAAGAATCAGGGCCAGCAAGAGATGTATATGTTGGCTATATCTAAATTTGACATTCCTGGCGAGAGTGGTTTTCCTCTCAATTCTGTGTATGC
Organism: Danaus gilippus; assembly: GCA_018231785.1. NCBI lineage: Eukaryota > Metazoa > Arthropoda > Insecta > Lepidoptera > Nymphalidae > Danaus > Danaus gilippus. The sequence goes on from DVQO01001303.1 coordinate 8,621, forward strand.
TAAACCCTCCGGCCCTCAAGAATCAGGTGCAGTATATTTATCCATACATTAAGTCCCTTAAAAATAGTATATTTACATTATGTATCACCTCACTGCTGCTAACTTGGTGAATAGACATACCAAAAACTTATTGGTGACTCCATTTCATTGAAACCAATTCAGTCTGCCTAGAGGTCATGTGTAAGTGGTTCATTTTTGTACTTTCTGGCTACACTTTGACAATTTATGCAATTAAACTTCTACATTTCCTTATAACCATCATATTTTATTAATCATAACAATATGTTCTCCTTCCTTGGCAAAGGATTTGAACATTTTGTCTGTGTTTGCTATTCCTTCCACCTATAATTTGGGTGTTGCCAAGGATGTTATTGATATTCAATGGAATTCCCTGCAACGACTTCATTTTTAACTACTTATAGGTGTAATGACAGTCAACCATTATCCAGTTGTAGTTAAATATATGTACACCAGATATTATTCAATACATATATATAGGTAGAGAGAGGAGCTTGGACGGTGGAGGTGAGTGTTTAACCCGCGCTAGGTAGGGGCCCCCTAAACCTACACCTGGGTCGCAAGTCGCAGGCACTGTCTAAGTTCTTCTCCCTACAATGATGAACCCAGCACCCAACTACAATTATGAATAAATTGAATATTGAGAAGTGTTGTTGTATATTTACAATATATATATTATCATAATATAATTTTCTATCATACTTGTCTGTTACTTTCTACAGATTTGATGCGTCAGTATCTACAACAATTGAGACATGAGACTGGGGCTCGGGTGTGTGAGAAGGTATAATTAAAAAGATACATTTGTTTATAACAAATAATACACAACTACTTGTCAATTTTTACTAAAATACCTATCAATTCTTTGCTTTCTGGATTTCAATCATATTTGGGACCAAACTTGTAATTCATTGCTATTCTACAATAATATAAAAAAGTGGTTGATTTTTAACTTCATTTACTGTAATTAGTACCTATTTAATACACATGTACATGATAATTTATCAAATACATTGTTTTAAAGATAAGTTTAGCTTCTATTGTCGGATGATATTTTCATTTGTATTTTATTAGTTACATATTTAGCATTTATAATATATATTACAGGTGTTTGCGACTGAAGACGGTAAACCCAGTAAGTGGTGGCTCTGTTTCGCCAAAAGGAAATTCATGGACAAATCTCTGTCTGGTCCCGGCCAGTAGTAGACGGAAATGTATTACAAAGCATTTATTTTAATCTATAACAATTAATAATTTTATAATGTTCATTAATTATTATTATCATTATTCTGTTTCTAAATAAAAACAAAGTTGTAAAATTTTAATTATAAATGAATTACTTTGAAATATATGTGAATACAGCGCTTGAGACCTAGGTATCTTTGGACCTAGTTGTGTTATTTTCGTCGTGCATAACTAGTTTTTGTATCTGAAATGATATTGTATTATACTTAAAATAATTCTTTTTAGACCTTGTTTTATTATTATGTTATCCTTATATGGAAGGTTTTGTAACATTTTCTTGATTAACTTTACATCCGATGACCAAGTCTTGTAAATAAGAGCTAAAACAAGAGCTAATTTTTAAGACCATATTCATTGATATTATTCCTTACTTCAGTATATGTAGAAGTATAAAGGTAACTAAGTATAAAATTAAGATTCTCAAAGTAGGCACACCAAGTATAAATATTTGAATATAGTGCTAGTCAGTGGTGGCCTAATGGTTAGAGGGCCCGCCTCTCGTTGCCGAGGGCGCGGG
>DVQO01001304.1:0-10399 GCA_018231785.1 Danaus gilippus
TTTTTTTAGAAACAATGCTACGTAACGTTTTGTAAGAGACACCCCCTCCCCCAAAATTGCGTTACGTAATACTTGAACGCTCCCTAATTGGGACTATGTAAACTTGTAAGCATATACTTCTGTATCCTTACTACCGGTTTTATCAAAAAATTTAACCATACATTTTGAGATCTAAGATTTTCGCGCGTCTCATTTAAGTGAAGTGACTTTATTTTTGATAAAACTTACATACTCCCGACGTCTCGGCTACTCTTCAGCAACCGTGATCACGGACAGACGAGATGTGAGTGTCATCTATGTAGTTTCACCAAAAATAAAGTCGCGTAGAATATCCGAAAAATATTATTTTCATTTTAAACAATACATACATTTTATAAAAATAGATTTCTTAAAAGTCAATATATTTATATAGTCTCTGTATATATTCTTCAGGCGATGGTGGCGTGTTATCCTGGCTCCGGGAGTCACTACGTCAAACACGTGGACAATCCGAATAAAGATGGCCGCTGCATCACAGCCATCTACTACTTGAATCTCGACTGGGATGTCAAGAGATGTGGCGGTCTGCTCAGGTGTGTACAAAAAAGATATTTACTTTGGTAGTTTTCATCGTTCATGTTTCCGCTTAGATGTGTACAATAAAGATACTTTGTTGTAACAGTGAGGGTAGTTTTAATTGTTTATGTTTTATCTCGATAATACTGTAGTATAGACAATTTTACTTATTGAGTTTCGATAATACTTTAGTAAGTAGTAGTAATATTATTTTTCGTATACATACATGTTACAATTTTATCTTCTATGATTTGAGCTTCATTGTGTTCACTAAAGTGGATAACCGATGCACTGACTTTGAAATATACTGTTGTTATTTGATGACGTCACAGCTGAAGTTCTCATATTGGCCAGATTAAGTTCATAACTTGTATAAATATGTATGAAATTAGTTCTGGTCATAATCTAAGATTACATTTATAGGAACGATATGTTAGAATGACTGTGATATTGTAGAGATTATAAAAAATCATTAAACATACTATATATTAAAAATTTTATTATTCGTGATATATGTTTCTGTTTCTCACTGATTTGTAACTGTGGTGTATGTAGACATAGACTTTACAAAGTACCATTACTTGCAGTTTTATTCTTGTGTAAAATATTTGAAGTATTTTTTTAAATGTTTTATTAATTTAAGAATGCTGACATAGGAACTCAGTGAAAGAAATTACAAAATTTTGATACAGAAAAAGAAAAAATCAATCAAAAAATCACAGTATTATATAACAAGTAATTGAAATAAATTGGATCATAATATATATTTGGTGAAATTATGAACAATGGAATATTAAAATATCATTATTTAAGATTATTTAAAATAGATTGCTTTGTTAATACGACTTATTTTTGTTCGCTCGTTTTTATTTACATTTATCGTACTATTATTATAAGCTGAAAAGTATTTAAAAATTTTTGTGAAGATAAAGTCTTTGTTTTATTTATGAGGATTGTATTATATAAATAACAAATAAGACAATCATGACCTCCTTATTTCCAGGGTATTCCCCGAAGGAACCAACCAGGTGGCCGACATCGCTCCCATCTTCGACCGGATGCTGTTCTTCTGGTCAGATCGAAGAAATCCTCACGAAGTACAGCCCGCTTACTCAACGAGGTGTGTGTTAAACTATGAAAACGATTTTTGTGTACAATAATAATGACTTTGTAATAATGTATTAATATTCTTCCATTTTATTCACAGATTACAATTTTTTTTTTATGTATTTCATTACAGATACGCGATCACATTGTGGTATTTCGATTCTCAAGAACGTGAAGAAGCCCTTAGGAATTTTAGTAAGTTTTTTAGTAAACTAACATTAAACACGTACAATGAATTATTTATAATAATATTTTTTGTCGGTAACTTACTTTTTATTTAAGCAACGCTTCATTATATATTAATAAATCAATATTTCTCAACAGAACGCGGGCAGCCGTCATCAAGCAAGTGATACCGGCCCTCCGAGCAGCTACTGCTCAACCGTGTACTTGCATGTCAATTGTACACAATCTCGCCTCGTTGTATACAAATTTTAAACACAATTATACATCTCATAGCTATGTGTATAATCTACGAGATTATGAACTGTATCGACAGATGGCTGAGAGACATGCAAGTTTAAAAAATATATTATTCATTCGTGTACAGTTCATATTGACATATACTAGAAAATAACTCATTTGTGTACAGTTCATATTGACATTCACTAGAAAAATTACTCATCCGTGTCCAATCAATATGAATGTTTTAATTTTTATCCATATTGTATATAAGTTCTGAAAGTCATAGATGTTAAAAGTATTATGTTATTCTATAGTTTCTGTTGTTCACTGATGTTATCTTTTTTCCTTATCTTTCTTTGTCTGCTGTTTCTTTACTTACATTCTGTGTATGTAAGTGTCAGTGAGCGTTGTTTTATTGAAGACTGATGACATTTTCAATATCATAAACACTATATCTTTGTATATATATATTTATAATATTTATTCGCCTCATTACCAATAAAGCTCAATGCCAGTATTTAATTAGTTTTATAATTCAATGTTGCCAGTTGAATGTGGATATGACTTTATGGTAATTGAGTGAATATATAAATTTTATATTTTTTTTTATACTTAATTTTCGTCGATACAGATTATACGTGTGTTCGAAATTGATGTTTTTTTTTTATCATAGATAAAATAATTTATAAATGTAATTATGTATATAACGTCTGTAGTTAGCTACATATGTATAATTAAATAGAAAAAATACTTACTGTATTAATGTATGGGACGTATTATTGTGAATCCCTGCTTTGTTTTGAAAGCGTTTTTTTTTTATTTTTATGATTTTATAACCCGTTATGTGAAATGTCCCCGAAGTTATTTATCCGACTTTAGACGAATCCCGTTTCACGTGGACGAAACTGGCAATAAATTTTCTCGTATATAAATTTTATCTTTTATTTAATCCCTTACATATTAGACCACACATGAATAGAATAGTTTCATTATAAAAAATATAACCGTTCTAAAGTCATATGACTTTGAAATCATAACTTCTTATTGGAAGGTCAGAAGTGTAACGTAACGCGTAACGCCACTGATTCTGGATTCCCTTTCTCACGTACACGACTACATGGAATATATTAAATTCATTAAATACAGTGATTAAGTAAATTATATTATATAGTAAAACTGCTATCGTAATATAGCCATCTGACCGGGTAGTGTATCTCAGATTTTTTAATCTGCTGATATTTATACGCAATGAATAAGTCTGCCGTTCACAATATAAGTTTTTAAGACTATATTAAATAAAATATATTGATGGTAGATCTTGTCAATTAATCTCAAAAAAAAAAAATTTACATTTTCAAAATTGTCTGCCAATGTTAAACGCGTGATAGTGGTCTGCCAATGGTTTTTTCCACTAATAATAATAATATATTTTCAAATATCAAAACGGCAGACGTGGTCAAATTCGTTTATAGATAACCAAAGATCGATACATGTACTACCTGCGCACTAGTCGCGTCCACCACTTAGGGCTTATTGAGTCCCCATCTCATGTACGGTAGGTAAAGGGGTGTCAACGTGCAAAAACCCAGGTCTGGTCAAATACATACAGGTATCCGTTCATTGGCTCTTAAGCTAAGTGTATAGAGTTATATTCAATTTAGTCAAACAGATTAGTAAAGCAAATTTTTTATAAGTTACACAATTTCTATATTAAATACTATCGAGCTTTCTGAGACGCACATTTTTTTGTATAGTTTTGTTTTATTAAAATCCAAGGCTTTCCGTACAATGAAAGTAACATTGAACCTTTTTTGTTTTAAACTATCTTGTTTTGTTTTATACATTGGCATTTTCTGAAATCACTTTTACATGACACTAATGTGACATTTAATTGTAAAAGATTTTTTTTTGTATGCATTTAATGTTTTCTAATTAATGTTTTATTTTAGTTTTTGTATAAAATTATATGAAAATGACATCAACACCTACAGCGCGGTACAGCGCCGCCAGCGCTTACTGGGGCCGGGCCAGTCAATACCAGAACTCGGAATATGAAGTAAGTAATGCTTACCAAACTTCCAAAAGCTGCTTACAATCTAGTTCCAAAAGATGCTTACTGGTCTAAGAGTGATCTTAGACTCTTAGATCGCATCATCAGAGAAATAGCAAGACTTTCTGACAGACACTTTCATCTCTGCTCGTGATCACGGTTGTAAAGCAATCGAAATATCTGGAAAATGTTAAAATAGAATCGCGTAGTTTTGCGAAAATCTTAGGTAATATTTTTAGACCGTTTCATACTAAGAATGATATCAAATATCTGTTTTTAAAAAAGAAATAAATCAACCTAATTGCATACTTGACTTATCTTCAGAAATATTTCTTATATATTTTTAAACCTACCTTCAAACTTCTAGCTATTATATTAACTTTATTCTATGAAATTGTAGGACCAACAGTCAGATGAAGATGATACTAGGTATGCTTCATAATTCATATTATATTTATGAAATATATTTAAATTCTTTAATTAATAATTCATGAATAAATGTTCCACAGGTTGCCGTGTTTTAGAGTATTTTTATTCGCCACCATTTTGGAAGACGCTATCACTCAACTAAGAATATTTGGTAACTAATATAATATGTGTATAATATAGAAAAGAATTGAGTTAATTCGTATGATACCTGTAATAAAAATGTAGTTCTTATTTTATAGATGAATGTAACACGGAACTTAAACTTACAAAAGTTATGTTGGATATGGTTAATCTGCTTTCAAACAAATACAACATTGAAAAACCAGCGATAAAAGACGAACTCGACGGAATAGATCCCAAGAGACTCGGTTGTCTTGAGTATAGTTTGAACAAACTTAAAGCGGATAGGTAATGACATATCTGTATACTTTTCTAAAGTCAATACATACATTTAGGTGGTAGAGCCTAGCTGTGATCAGTTACTGCAGCTCGAACACGGGCTGGCTCGACCGGGGAAGTACCACCCTCTCACAGAAGATCGGCGTGAAGTAGCCTTTAATGGCTGCGTTTCGTCCGGTGAGTGAGAGAGCCGGTTGCCCTTTCCCTATTCCTACCCTTTCCTTATTCCCACCCCTCCCTATCCCTAAAAAACAAGGTGGGCAACGCATCCGCAACACAGATGTTGCGGATGTCCATGGCTGGCGGTAACCACCTAACATCAAGGGGGCCGTCTGCTCGTTTGCCACCATTCACATAAAAAAAAAATTTTTGCATAGTAAAAGAATTGGAAATATGGAGAGTATTATAACATTTTTCAATACACATTGCAGTCCCAATATAAACATAATAATTTATATAATGAAATATTCATTTAGTATTTAGTTATTTAAATATAAAAAAGTACATATTAAGACAAATTTAAAACTACCAAGGAAGGATATCCTGTTAATTTAAAGTTGGTACATTTATAACTCTCACCATGGTATCTACTTGTATGAATGCATAACATAAAATGGATTTGTGAAAGCAGTAACACTTCGAGAAGAAATTGTAGTATTAAGACAGTCAAATGCTAATGTGTTATTCTGGTTGTTAGTTTCTCACAAAATTTTCACATAAAACAGCTTCATACATTTGATTCCACTCGCTTTGCAATAATCTTTCAGGGACCTAACGATGAATATTCTGAAGGACACTTACTTCAATTTAACAACAAAACATAATTTCGACAACCTAGCACAATCCGTGTTTATGTTTGAAGAGCGAAATGACCGACTTAACTATCTGACAACGGAGGAGGCCAAAAATAAAGGGTTGGTTTTATTGTTGAATATCAATATGAAGTATTTGTATATAGAAATAAATCATTTGAAGTTAAAATCAAAGGTAAACTTTGAAGTAAAAGAATATAAACTCATAATCCTTGAACTATTTTCCGCAACACACATATTCTAATTGACTCTTTCACTAATGAAAACTTCTTATTTATATTTGTCTTATTAGTATCCTGTTATGTCTGCGAACAAAAAAATAGTAATTTAGGCTTTTATTACTTAATAATATTTTATTATTTTAGGCTCTGTCGAGATTTGAATCGCCAACTTCGCCAGCAACGTAATCATTTCAAATCAGTAACGTATGATAAAAACAACGCTATAGATGTGCTCAAAACGTCTCTACAGGTGAGTACATAACATGAAAGGTAGTTAAACATTAAACACTATAAAATGTTAAAAATTAATTGAAATTTCCTATTTAATCCCCCAAGCAGAAAGATGATGGTTGTAAGTTTCACGTCGATGTATGTGTGTCTGTTTGTGACATCATAGCTCCCAAACGAATCGACGTATTTTGATAAAAATTTGCCTTTTTAAACCAGATTTCTTGCGGTGGTTCTTAATAAGGTTTTGATAATATCAGCCCACCAGAGACAGAGTACAAAATAATGTAACTCATTTAAACGAGAAATAATATGTACGTAGGTGGAAGGTAGTTTATTAACAGCAAGAATTATTAAAAAAAATAGTTTTTTAAAAATAAACTTTTGTTCAATTAAAATGTTCTATTAGACTAAATAAAATATTTTTGTTACTAATACAGTGAAGTATTTTATTCATAAATAAAAGATAAATTCGATTTTCACTTGACAAGTTTTAGAAGCATTGATTACTTAGGAAAAATAACAGACCTGAACTGAAAATTATAATAATTATTGCATGGGCTACGGTTAAAACATAGAACGCAGAATTATGATATGTACTTTAAATAAATAAATCTTTAGGAGCTCCTCGGATTTCATTCCTGTTCAAATCAATCAATACGCATTGCAGTTTATCGAATTAGCCAACATAATTTGCCAACAAATTAGTACCCATTTTCTATATATAATCAAATGCTTAATAGTAATAAGTAATATAGATTTTCTTTAATATTCAAGGACGCAGAAATAATAGCAGCAACTCGTAATCGCTACGTCGAAGGCTGGCAACGATCACGCTCTGAACAACACCAGCAGACAATTATAGACAAGGAAACGCCTCCGACTAATAAAATACAAGAATACAAGATGAGGATTGAACAGGAACAACACGTTCATTCAGAGATAGAACTGCTGTTTAATATCAAGATACAAGTAATTAAAATAAAACTCCATGAATTATAGCTACTATATAAATGCAAACCAGTATAATTTACCTTCATAGGATGCCAAGTTGTACCACTCTAAATTGGTATCAATTTCCATACATTTCAATATTCGCTGGTGTCTAAGAATTTTTTTATACAACTGTCAGCAGTAATATAGATAAGTTCTCTTAAGAATTATTTTTGTGCAAACACATAAATATACGTTTTAGGAAGTCATAGAAAAAGTAGAGACGTGGATGAAGAAATACGACACGGACATCGAGAGAATTGATTTGAAGATACAGAAAGTAAGGAACCTCCACGAAAATACATACGAGAGAAGACTGCGACTTGAAAAAACGGTTAGAAATAACATTAATTGTATTATAACAGAAAGGATTTATATGATCCCATACATACTCAGTTATTTTTATTTATACTGCTAGTAATAATTTAAATTGTAATACACTTTATAATTCTAAGTTTAAAGTTATTTATATTCTGATAAGTATTGATTGGGAATTCTTATGATAGTTAACTAGCGCCCTCTGTATGATATTGTAACTTACCCTCACCTAAATATGTTACCTTTGAATAGACTGGTGATTCTTTCTTAATTTATTTCTAACAATAGCTAAAACCAATTCTTAATAATTTCTTGTAGCTCGTTGATCATGAAGAGCTTGCGAAGAATTGGACACGATTCAAGGAAGAGCGGGAAGCTGCTCGTCAGTATCACGAAAAGATGCAGAACTCAGCCATCACGATCCAAGCCTGGTGGAGAGGACTACTAGTGAGGAACCAGCTCGGACCCTATAAAGTAGTGTTGAGAAAGAAACCGGAAAAGGAAAAAAAGAAGAAATAAATTTTACATGATTAACGATTTTTATATATTACTTAATTTATTTTTTAGAAATGCATTATTCTTATGTATGTTTAGATGTATTTTTTATAGAAATTTGATATATTTGTATTTTAATTATTTTATATTTTTTAAAGAAATTCTTCAATAGAGTCATAAATAAACTTATCGCTCCAAAAATAGATAAAAAGATTAAATTACTTTTGTAATTATTTTTATTTTAATAAATTGATTTTTTAACCATCATCTGTGTTTATTTTATCGAATACATTATAAGGTATCTAAAAAAGTTCATAGAAAAGTCAAGTTACAGCTCCAAGGATTGTTCAAGACCTCAAACAATTAATACGGAGAAAATAGGATAAAAAAAATGTGGATCCAATTCGTGCATTACTTCCTTTTTACGATTTATTTAGGTAAGCAGTTATTTAGATGGTAGAGCCTAGCTGTGGTCAAGCTGCTAAAGCTCCAACATGGTCTGGCTCAACCGGGAAAGTACAGCCCACTCACGGGAGATCAGCGTGAAGAAGTCTTTAATTACTGCGTTTCGTCCGATGAGTGAGACAGCCGGTTACCCTTTCCCTATTTCCCACCCATTCCTACAATTTCCTTATTCCCACCCACCATCTTAATTCCTCAAAAACCAAGATTGGCAACGTATCTGCAACTCCTTTCATGTTGCAGATGTCCACGGGCGGAGATGCCTACTGCAAAATACGTAGGCCGTCTGCTTTAATGTTATTTAAAGTTAAATAAAGAAAGCAAATATTGATGGAAATCTTTTCATATTTTTTTATTTATAATACAATTGGAGAACAATATCTCTAAATTGTTTATTATCTATAATTGTAGAAAAGTTCTATTGTTAAAATCAAATAGCTATAAAGCTGGCTGTTTTTGCGATTCTGACTCAAATGACGTCTGATTTTTGTTGATTGTTTAAGTTTTTTTTACAATGCCGAGTTTAAGTATTCCTAACAAAACTAGGAGTTTCGGTTCGAATACTGATAAGTACGAGAATGGATTCCAAAAGAGGGTAATTATTAACATTATAATAGTGTATGTCTATTTCTATATATCTACCATAATTTCATAGGTGATGTAAAAATTAAGCAGATTCCTGTGAAAGAAATGGAAGAATTAATAAATACACAGATTAAGTAGCTACAAAAATATTTTCCTACATTCATAAAATGGTCCTGAATTGATAGTATGTAATAAAATTAATCAATTTCAGAAGAGCTACAACACCTCAAAAGAATTCGATGAGAATGAAGAATACGAAAGTGATCTTAAAGTCAACAACGAAACGAAAAAATGGTAAATATACAGTTTAAAAATTAAATAAATCAAAATAAAACAGAAATTATTATTGATAACTTACTGGACTATCAAATGGCTGTTTTTATTTACTTAAAAAACCCGTTATTAATTCTGTATTATTTTTGGTTCCATTTTGATTCATTATTTAAAATATCTTTATGAAACTTCGTAGGTATCTATAATATCTCGAGTAAGTGAACTCATGGCATAAGATAATAGTATGTTTACTCCAAGTTTAATCCTACATACGGATTGCTTCCAGTATTCATAAATCTCACATTACAGCATAAAAGTAGTTTATTGAATGAAAAACCTTCACTGCTTCGTACGTAGAATTAGGATCTTAGGTATGCTAAGAATACCTGCCTACTGTCAGTAAAGTACCTAGTATTCTTAAAATTTTGCTCCTACTAAATGAAACTATGATTATACCGAAAGTATGGACACAAGAATTATTGCAATATTATGAATTATTTTTGTACCATTATGGATTACTTACTTTATAACATTAATTCTTTTTCAGTTTAACATACTTACAGTCTTCTTTGTTCGCGACAATTTTAGAAGATACTGTGACAGAAATGCGTATATTGCGTAAGATAACTATTTTTCATATACTAAATACGATATTAATTAAAAATATAAATAAAATTTTGTACAAAATCTTTTTAGTCGAATGTAATAATGTGTTGCGAGCTGAAAAAGCTCACTCGGACATGGCGATGCTTTTAAGATTGAAGTACCGTATAAAGCAACCTGAAGTTACTGATGAACTGGAAGATGTAGATCCCCACAATCTAGAAATAGATAAATACAAACTAGACAAACTAGATAGTGACAGGTAAATTATACCGACTATTTACACGACATCTACTTAGTGTTTTTTTTATCATAATTATGAATTCGATTAACTGTCATTAGCCGTTTGTGTGCCATGGACTTAAATCTTCTCTTCTTCTACCTGACAATTTCCCAGCTATAGCCAGGGTCTGCCTTACATAATGTGAATAGTTTTGGCTATTTGTTTTTACGACCGGCCGCCT
>DVQO01001305.1:0-10399 GCA_018231785.1 Danaus gilippus
TGGTCTAAGCATCTCCCAGGTGTTCTAAACATTTCCTACACATCTGGTCTAAGCATCTGCCAGGTGTTCTAAGCATTTTCTATACTGTTACCTTGAGCGTCTCTTCAGCCATAGCTTTCGCCTGTTCCCGGAGCAGCACGTCGTTCCTCTCCACCAGATCCTTGAAGGCGTGACACCTAGATATCTGATGCACACATTGCAGACACAGCTGAGACGGAAGACCGTCCCCCACCGACACCTGGGACAAGATATATACTTATAAAACATATAGTTCTATATGAAATATGGAAAGTCCAGATTAAGTGGATTTTATAGATAGAAATAATAGTCTCGTTATACTTATATAGGGTATACAGCGTCTGTTAATACGAGAAGTGTATATCTATTAAATCCCCACAAGTGATACTCCTTTGTTAAGAAACCTTATTTCATCCACATCAATATTAAAATAGCTAATATATGTACATTCAATAATATTTATATATAGTTACATGACGGAGAAACATTTATTTGTGTACTTATGTATATAAGTATACATAAGACAAAAGAGCAGTCATGTGTAGGTTAATGTATGTTAATATTTAATTGAAAGTTTTGTATTGAATATTATTCGAAGCTGATTGTTAATTTTACCTAAGTATAGTTTTTGGTCCATTGCAAAATAAGACAGATCGCTATCGCAACGGAAGCAGGATATTAGATACACATAAAAACTAATATGATTTAATGTAATAACTTAATTCCTACTGTACAAGTAACTTTACACTCCCAACTTCCCTGAGAATGTAACATTTTAGTTCCAGGAATTAAATTTACATAGAAAACTAATAAAAATAATAATGAATTTAAATTCTTACTATTGTCGAAGAAACATACATTTTTAAATAATAAAAAATATATATTATTAATTAATTAATAATTATAAAACAGTATAGACATCTGTTCAATTATTTCAGCACCTTTTAACTAATTACGTAGAGGTAGGTACACGGACGTAATTTGAACATTTTTTATGTAGTATTAAACTCGTACGTAATTATATTGAGTCATTCAATAATTATTACGTTAATAAAAACATATTGTATCTTTAGATTTAATATAGAATCCAGGTTAAATATATTACATGTACATATTTAAAGATCTCATTCGCAAGCAATACATATATTTCAGACATTGGCTTTTAAGGTTTACAAATTAATGTATAGAAAGCATAACAAATTGAAAAAATAAATTGTCATATTCTATGGCTCGAAGAACTTCGCTGGCGTTGATAAAACTCGCAAGCAGAACAAAAACTTTGTAAATATTTTACATTAGCATGTCTTTCGTCGAATTAATAATAAATAACAAAAATATTCGCAAGCACCATACATATATGCACCTATATCGTAATTATATATAATTGTGTCGCCAAAGCCGCTGTTACATTTCTGTAACCAAAATAGAAAAGGACGGCCAGAATTTCTCAAACGAATTCCCCAAAGTACGTTGGAGAATGTCTTACATCGGATGTTTCCCATGACTTCTAAACAAAGATGACTGGAGGGTCATCAAGACTGGTGCGTGATATGAACGAGAGGGTGCGAAAGAGCTAACAACATTCCAACGATGTTATTGTCACAAATATGTCTGTCATCTCACCTGCACTTTTGATATGCCCATCAACATGGTAGCCGTGAGCTGCTCGAACAATGGTCTCATATCTTTCTTTATCTGCAAGCAAGCGCGGCATATCTTCTCAAAGTTGTACTTTTGTGTTTTAATAGCGGCAGCCATTTTGAAAGGCAGCTATCCAGCTGTATTCGTCCTTGTTGTTCACCACTCACATATATACTTCCAATGTTAATCACTCGGTTATATTTTTTTAAGCACTTCTAATCGATATTTTCTCTTCTGTCACTGATTTGATCTAAATTTACATTTTGTCAAATAACACGACACATTTTCGTCCCTTCTTGAAATGTATGTACGCAACAAAGACAGACATAGCTTTATAATTTTAAATGATTACAGCCAGCCAGCGGGCGTTCTAGTGGGGCATAATGTCATCCGAACGTCCATGGCATACGATGAAAAGAGACAGTAGATGTGACGCAACATATTTTCAATATGCGGAATATGTTATTGAACTTAAGCTTTAAATGTATAAATGACCACGCTTACTTTTGATGTCACGAGTAAAAGTAGTATATGATATAATTATTTGGTAAAAAACAGTTTTTAAGGTTTATTACACTAACAGTTAGTACTACAGATTTGTTAGACAGAGACAGATATAAAAACTTCAACCCAAAATAAAATCTATATTGCATTGAATGATTGGTATACTAGCAAATTACTATGAGAATGTACAGAATATTATATAAAATATAGTCAAATAAATAGTATTTCTCAAACAATTGTCTTTTACTTGTAAAACTTGATATAATTTTTAGGTCAAGGTTTTAAAAACTACCTTAGTTGATCTCTTTTCTTCAAGGATTAAATATGCATGTGCGACAGAGATAGCAAGTCCAAGTTGTCAAAGGGAGTTACTGACATTCAGCTTAAAACTTTCTTAAATTAAGCTCACATCCATTCTTTCCTAAAACAACTATTTTTAAAAAAAATAAATTTATAATACTAGAACAACTAAATACATTGTTTATTATTAAATAAATATAATCACAAGAAATATCGAAATATTTAACTCGAACAAGTAGTTATATTGTATTGACTGTCAAATTATAAATCGAGGGCTTCAGAACTGTCAAAATGTCTCGAAAGCTCAAAACGGAATCGAAGCACCTAGGCAATCGGAATAAGTTTTAAAATGAATGAAGTTTTGTAGAGTAAATTATCGTTTTGCTACCGTACCTATTAATTAGTTGGATGTTTCGATTGTGATGTTTTTTTTAATGTTAGCACATCGATTTTTACTGAACGCCTAATTGGCTTCAAACATCGAATAAAGTGAGATTTTTGCTTAATTTTGCCTTTGTTTCCATAACTATAGGTACATATTAATTTTATAATTTGTTTTTATTAGGAGTGTGAAAAAATGACCGAACATCTGGAGCTCCAACATCTAGTGGACCTTTCGGTCGGTAGTGGTGATGAATCAATGCCGAACTTGCTGGAAAACAGAAGACCTCTCTCCAAAAGATGCCCCTACCTGGGTTTGATGCTGGCGATGCTTTCCTCACTCTTCTTCTCCCTATGCTCTGTGATAGTCAAAAGCCTGGTAAACATAGATCCAATGCAGCTCGCAATGTTTCGGTTCATGGGAGTTTTGTTGCCGACTGTACCGATCATAATTTACACTGAACAAACCGTATTCCCTGAAGGTAAACGCTTGCTGCTGCTGTTACGTTCGATCGTGGGCACCGTGGGGCTCATGTTGAGTTTCTATGCGTTCCGTAACATGCCGTTGGCGGATGCGTCAGTCATTGTGTTCTCTGTACCCGTGTTTGTAGCTTTGTTTGCGAGAGTATTCTTAAAGGAGCCGTGTGGTATCTGGAACACCCTGTCTATAATGTTGACACTGATTGGAGTTATTCTAATAACTCGGCCACCGTTTATATTCGGTGAAACAAAGGTTGAAAATAATCAGAACTATAACAGCCTCCGTGGAGCTATAGCAGCATTCGTTTCAACAATATTCGGCGCCAATGCATATGTACTACTGAGAGTGCTTAAAGGCTTGCATTTTTCAGTCATTATGACAAATTTCGGTGCTATTGCAACAATGCAGACATTGTTTTTTTCCATCATGTTTGGGGTTCTATGTATGCCCAACTGTGGTACGGAGAGATTCCTAGTTCTATGCCTTGCTATATTCAGTTATCTGGGACAGATACTTCTGACAATGTCCTTACAAATGGAGCAGGCTGGTCCTGTAGCTATCGCTCGTTCCGCCGACATAGTGTTTGCATTCTTTTGGCAAGTTATGTTTTTCAATGAAATACCTAGCAAGTATTCAATATGCGGTGCGATTCTAGTATTAAGTTCTGTATTACTGGTCGGTTTAAGGAAATGGGCATTATCATTGCCAGCAGATTCACGATTGAAGCACAGACTGGGTGTTTTGGCTCAATAAATAAACTAAGGTTTTCGATACATCATGTAAATTATCATTATATCACATTTATTAATATTATATGACAATGAAATATAAATCATTGTAAAATATCACTTAAGCAATATGTTAGTCATATATAATAAATGAATATATACCGACACTTATAATACAAATATAAACGTCAGCAGTATGTAGCTAAAGTATCACATGACACTTGACTTGTGTTCCTTGTTAGCTTTAAATTGTGTTTTATTGTTCTAAGGCTATCAAACATTTTATTAATATTATATTCTAGTCACAGTATTACATAACTCACAATAATTTAACAAGGGATATATATGTATATATTTGGATTTGGTTGTGAATTTCATTTGAATATTTATCTATCATCAATGTTACATATAATTCGGATAGCTATAAGTGAGTTATGACGTCATCAAATGAAGATGTTTCTAGAAGTTTTCTGATATATTCAGTGGTTTTATTCTAAATGTTTAAATATCTTGTATCATGTAGTATGTTCCACTATATTCACAGTATCAAATGTTTCTGAATGTCTAGTCATATATATGTTGTTAAAACTTTTGTTTTAATGTTAAATAATTTATTTAAAGTTTAAGTTAAGTAATGATTTTATCTAACATAATTGTATAATTAGTGTAATTTATTTGTTTTTATTGTATAATATCAGTATTATTTATATTTACCTGTGTTATTGAATTGTGATATTTTTTTGCATTAGCTTTACAGTTTGCTATTTGCTGTGTTTCAATAAACGTCATATTTACGTCCTGCTTTTTATTTATATTATTTAAAATTAAATGTAATACCCATACTATTTAACATTAAAAATGTTCTTCTAACATAGGTATTTATAAATATATTTTTAATTAATGCTATGCCTTCATTCTCTCTAGAATCGTGGTATATTTTGCTTTTGACATTATAAAAGCATTTTAATTTCATAGTACAAACATTGTGAGAAACGAATCTTATTCGTGATATCTTAAGGTTTATGTGATATAACAATATAATATTGACATTCAGCTATTTTATTTATAGTTCGACACATAAACGACCTAAAAGTCTAATTAGGCCAAGTTTAAGGAGCGCCGTGCATTAAGGCTTATTTTTTTTTAATTGAAGAATTTTACGTTGTAAATCATTTTAAAATGACACATAATTAAAAGTATAAAATTGAATAATGTTCTATATGTATCAACATTAGTTAATTATATTGAAATTTTCATATTTTATTTCCTAATAGACAAGTTGTTTCATAATTGCGATTTGCGTGTCAGTCATATGCAGGTCATATGCAATAAATCAATACAAAATGATACTGATGATACGGTTCAACATCGTTTTGTACAGAGTATCTTAATTCAGATCGAAAAGGGTATTTCTTTACTTGCTATTCATTCTTTCAATATTTTATTTAATAATATGTTCAAAAGGAATTAATTTAGATAATACACATGTTATAATTAATCTTTTTTTCATGACATACCAAAGGTATTTCTATGTTGGTACGTGTAACCGATTTTTGTGTTCGTAAGTTGTCAAACCTCAAATGACATTAAGAAAATGTCGGAGTCCGATAAAGCGTAAACTTCTTGATTGAACTCATTCCGTCACTTTATTTAAAATTTTCTTGTGAGCTTAAAATAGTTTAAAGTAATTTCTTACATAATTTGACTCCGAATAGATCGCTCGTTTATCAATAATGGCAGATCGACTGACCCAGTTGCAAGATACGATCAATCAGGTATGTTTGTTAATTCACAGATATACAAATATAATTGTTTGTTATTATATTGTATTCCATTTATTCATATTCCAGCAAGCTGAACACTTCTGTAACAGTATCGGAGTCCTTCAACAATTCTCATCGCCGAGCAAATTCCCGGGTTTCGATCGCAGCGGTTCACAGACGCCACAACAGCAACAAAACCAGGAAGACTATGCAATGCTTTTTGCGACACTGATATCTCGATGTGCTAAGGACATTGATACTCTTATCGAGTCGTTACCAAGCGAGGAAAGTTCAACAGAGTTGCAGGTCCAAAGTCTGAAGCGTCTGGAAGCTGAGAATAAAGAAGCCGCGGAACAATTGGAGGAGGTAGTGTGTCATTACGTATATGTAATATTGGCAGATTTTTCTGTTATCATCACCCAGTATTTTTGCTAATGATCTTAAAATTATACTTAACTAAAATTAAGACACATGTGTGACAAATATTTTGGTCCTACATTGTTTCATTTGTTTCTTTGTACTGTATGTAATTTGTTCTTTATTTTATTTGATACCTATTTGATGAGATGATAATATAAACAGTATCAGATCTCTTTCCATAGATTTTGAAGATATTCAGTACATCACTTATTTACAAGAGTATAAACTATCAGCACTCTTAAGACACTATAAGTGTTAACTTATCAAATGTGTATAATTCAAAGACAGTTTTAAAACTGCAGTATGTTTTATTACACAACTAGTGACTTGCCTTGGCTTTACACAGCTGATATTAAGTACATTATAGAAACACTGTGATCATTGTATATAAAAACATCTCGGGCCTCTCCAGTTTGGTCTAAAACTAAGGTTTGAAACCATCACATGTTATTCATTACAGGTGGTCCGTCAAGGAGAGATACTATTAGAGAAAATACAAGGAGCATTAAGTGACATCGCCCAATCACAACTAGACATGCAGAACCCACAGCTCATACTCAATAAGGATATAAAGCCACAATTATAGAATTTTAAGCTTACATATGTTAGTATTTGTGTTATTGTCTGTTTGTAGCTAATAAAAAATCACTTGTATAATTAAACGGTACTAATATCAAAATATCATGAATAACCAAAAAGATGTTATATATTCAGTATTCTTTATATTGTTTGAACCTTTTCATATATGAATATTTTGTTTTTAAGCCAGTACTGCAAGTAATTATAAGATTTGTTCGTAGCTATTATCTCAAATTAACTTGTAGGGGTGAATAGGTTTATGTATATAGAATATAAAAATTCTACTGCTCTCTAAAGAGTTTTTATTTTTTCTTTAATAACATAAAAGCCTTTTATATATAATGTGTTTTGTGAAGACCTTTACACACTAATTAGGTATCTAAAAGTAATTGTTTTTTTAAATCAAAGTTGATAAATAATATCTTTATTATTGGATCTACATATTGTATATTGCATGTGTATATTTCTTTAAAATTGTTCCTACAACTTCTAATTAGCCCTAACATAAAACACTTCTTTAATTTCTTTATAATCATGCATCTATCACTATTTTTACTTACTTTTGATATATTAATTCATCATGGACTTGTAAAATCAAGAACAGTTATTAAATTTTTGAACAAAAAGTATTTAAATGTTTTGTTTTCAACTCCAAGTTTTTAATAGATCAATTTAAAGATAAAATAGTTCATTTAAAATGAGTTACATAGTGTTATTTCTCATATAATTTTATTAATATATGAATCTGCTGAGCGATGGATATTTACAATATTTGTTGCTTTGTATGAACATGTATGTGTACATAGTAAACTTTAAGTGTATGTATGCTTTTAGATTACCTTTGTATGTATAAACTTGGGCAGTTCTTAAGTAAATTTATAATATAACTGTGCTCCTTTCAATAATAATCTTATTTCCATAGTAGTCGAGCCCTTTTTTTTTTTTTTTTTTTTTTTTGACGGGTGGTAAATCCTCATGGATACCACACGCCCCGGGGGAGGCGTGTGATTATGCCGGACTCCTACCGGCTAAAACCCACCCGGTTACCCTCAGCCGCTATAAGGGGACTACAAGGGGTCGCTTGCGCATTCTACCTCGTAGCCCCGGGAATAGTAGTCGAGCCCTGACTTGTAATTTGTTGTTTCTTAGATTGTGTGATTCCTTTCTTATCTAGCTGTGTGTTTGAATACATTTTATTACTAATGTTTTTTTCTACTAAGCAGGCGTCATGCATATATGGTTGCGATAGATAACAAGTTTAGTTTTATAATATGAACTGTTTGAAATAAAACTATCATTTTTCAGATGTACTATGTGTTTATAATTATTTTTAACTACATATACTTTGCAGCAACCGTGATTATGAACAGACGATATTATATAAAAAGGTTTGTTAGCATGCGATAGTGGTGATAAAACAGTCTTTTGCCATTCTCGTTTTGGATATTTTGTTATGGATCTAGGTTTTTTGTAATTTATTTCCAATTTTCAATAAAGTATTCTAAATGCGATTTTGATAATGAATTGTATATGAATATACTTACTTTTTTTGGCATACAGTTGTTATTTCTTGGTAACATTCCTAGCAGTAGAAACAGTTTTGTTTTAATCACCACAATAAAACAATATTATTTATTTCGTTTTATTTGTTTATTAATTGTTTATATTCATATCCACCACGATGTGAACTTTCTTGATAGGTGTATCAGCTAGCCAAAGTCGAAGGTATTTTTATGGTACGAACGTTGAATAATCTAGTTGTCTATACATATTGGTGAGTGTTTGCAAATGGGTTTGTTTCTTTATATATGAGAACCTTGAGCTACCGTTACAATATTTCGCATGGAATTACTAAAGTTAGACGAAAAAATCCATGTGTCGCCAGCAATCAGCATATTGTGTTAGGTGTAATTTAAGTCTTTTTCAATTAATATTGTTATTGTAAATTAGGAATTGCAATAAACTTAATATTGACTTTGAGAATAATCGTATGATACAGTTCTAATGGAACTATTGAATTGGTTTATTTTAACTACTTGTGTCCTATTTTTTAAAGTATGGCTTCAAGTAGGGATGTCCCAACAATGTTTTTGATTTTTTTTTTGTAATTTCGAGCGACTTACTGTATCAAATGCCTTTTATGAATCAATAACTACCCTAAGTGCAGTATATTTTCCTGTATTTGTGTTTTTATTTATAGAATTGAATCCATTGTCTGTTAGTGCTTGAAATAGGGCGATGGAAGTATTTTTGGTCTATAAAAAAACCTTTTCGATTTAGTTTTTATATAGTCGGCTATGTAGAATTCTTTCAAATATCTTTGACAAAGTAGGTATGATAGATACGGGTCTGTAGTCATTATGATCGGTCCTACCGTAAGTTTTGATGATGAGCTTCATCCTGGCCATCATGAAAGTTTCGGGGAAACTACCACGCATCAAACACAAATTCCCTCAGCAAGATATTGGAACAGTTTGCCTGCGTCTGTGTTTCCTTCGAGCTAAAACTTGGGTGTCTTCAAGAAAAGGTTGATTTAGCTGTTATTGAGATTACCTATTTCATTTCCACCTTGCAATGGATAGAATGACAGTCTAGCACTGTCCAGTGGAAATTAAATAAACATATTTGATGATCTTCTCAGTATAAAGCTTTTGAGACAGTCATTTACGTTGTTGCTAACAACCATCTAGCCTATTACCTACTAGTGTTGTAGTCAAAGTCATCAATAATTTTTTACATCTCGTGTTGGTTCATAGTGTGAAGTTGTAAATAATATGTATATATATAGTTAGGTTCGTACATAAAATATTGCTGGTTTCGTTGTGGCCTGGTTTGGGTATTTTGTTGTCTAAATCCGTCCCTACAGGTGAGGAGTTTGTATTAAATATGTCACATATTAATTTTCGAGACTGATTTCCATGTTATGGTTCTTTTCGATATTAGTTAGATTTCTTTGTTTTTGTGCAATGCTAAATTATTAATGACCTCTAACATTTTCTTCGGTTGATTGTGTTATGAAATAAGTTGTGCTAGTAGCTTGTAAAAATTAATATTTGGCTCCGTCCTTCGGTGAAGTTTATTCGAATATTTTCAGCTTATAAACCTTTCAAAACTTTATGGCACCTTTCTGGCGATATACCAGAGCACAGTTAAGTCTAGGTCTATAAATATATAGGATATAATAAAATGTTGAGTAATGAATTAATTTCTTCTAGGGAACACCTTTTCTTCTAAAGAACTCCTTTTCCAATAATTTAGTTGAGATGCATTACAAGAGTAGTTATTTGTTTATTAGTTCTTAACAGATATATTAATTCCATATATTTTCATTCAAGATTTTGTTTAAATGAAAATATTGAGTTAGTTCGATTAATAAACTCTCGCTGAATTCATATTTATGTTTCTATCAAGCACGTGAGATAATTCTTTGTCAATCACTTCGTTTCTGCTTCACCTAATACTCTCAAATTTGGTTTTGCATAAAATTACATATGGGAAGGGAGTAGAATATTTTGAAAATAAAATGATGCAATACAAAACAAAATTTTCAAATATGTAGAATTAAAGGTATGTTGATATATATA
>DVQO01001306.1:0-10398 GCA_018231785.1 Danaus gilippus
ATTAGGACCACCCCGACGACGCCGGGCTTTCAATAGGGCCGGGTTACCACGCCGATCCCAGCCCGGAACATAGGGGTGCTATTGGAGGCGTTGAATATTTGAAACCCTTATCAGACGTCGGGATATGAATATCTTAAGAGTTCAGGGCTTGTTTCAATAATGTAAGTTGTGTGTAATGAAAATTCATACTAATATATTAATATTTTAATAATACGTGAGAGTATATTAAGTTTGCTTATTTACTTATTTTATTGAAATCCTTAATTTCAACATTCCACAGTCAACATCTATAGTACTATAAAAACAACGATAGTATGAAACTTATCTTTTTCGATTTCAACTAACAGATTTTTAAGTATTTTGCAACGAGAATTTGTTATCTTTTTATTTTAAACTAAAACGTGTTACTCAGTAGTATTATAATCTGGGATGACATAGGAGTATTTTTACAAGTTCTAAAAAAATATTGCTTTAGTCAAAACTAATAAATGCATCCATAATACAATAATATAACATTTTTAGCAAAATAAAATGTTTAGTTTACGTCAAAACTAACTACTATTTTAAATATCAATAATGAGATTTATGTATATATAGGTAGATATGGTGATGTTGTAGTCAAATATATGTAGAGATGTATAATGTATATATAATATGTATATATGTCATAATAGTTATTGTTTACAAGTAAAAATATATTTTTTAAATTACAGCAAACTCAATATAATAAAGTATTTGGCATTTTGAACAGCCATATGTCTGAGAACACTTTAAATAAAACAAGTCTGCAGCAAACAGAGTTTTCTTTGTATGTGACAAGTGACAAAGAACACTCTGTTTACGACGGAATAAAAAGTTAACTTTAAAATATTACAAAATGATATGTAGTTAAAAATATATACGTTCCTCTAAATTTGTGAAATTCCATTCAGATTTTAAACTTTATGCTATGCTTTTAGTAGGAAGTGTAAAGTTAAAAGTATTCAAACGAGGCTCGTCTTTTACGTCTTTTATGACGTGTTTCACTCTGTCCGCTGTGTTTATTCGTTCCTATATATTAAAACATATATGTATATTATTTTGAAATTTATATAACACAATTTAAAATATAGCTTCATTTTATTATTTGATAGTGATGTAATAATAAAAAATACCTAACAGTTAATGTAAATCATTTGAGATTAAATATATATGCAATGGAAATACTATAACATATTGCTATTTTGAAGGACTTTTACCCAAAATTATAAAATTACAGTTATTTCTACGGTGATACAAACTTCAAAACACTTATTTATCTTCACGTCCAGTTTTCTGAATTACCCATTTATAGGAGGTTTTTTTATACCATTGAAAAATATTGTCTTTATAAAAATATTCAACAAACTATCGTTTATTACAACCATTTTAATTTAACAGTTTTTGTACAGAGGTTATAGTACCATCAATGCTTATGAACATTGAACATGTAAGACAGAATAAAAATCTTTTATTTAAAATTAATCTATGTTATATTTTTTAGCTAGTTTCAATCAACTTAACTTTTCAAAATTTGTACAGAATTGTCTATTAGATACAGTAGGTATTACTAACACCAAATGTTAAATATCATTCTACTAAACAAATTAAAATAACATATCTTCCATTAACACTAAACCGTTTGGGTTTTCATCTACCATTATAATAAAAAAATGCACTAATGGAAAATACTAAGAGATCAAATAAAATATCTAAATTGTAAGAGATTCATCAAAGATATTTTATGAAAATGGTCGTGTCAGATTATAATATGTACAAAGCAATTTGTAATATGAACTTACAATTCCAACTCAACCACCGTATATTTTAGCTAGAGTGCTTATTTAGAATATTTTGTTTTTGGTTCCGATATTCAGACCATTTTTCATTTATCTATAATTTCTGACGGTAATGAATAATATTCTCTTTGTTCCAAACTTTGAACGAATTCTCTAAAGATTTCAAAATATATGACTATCCGCCTCAAATGTGTCGGTGAAAATACGAATGATGGGTGCGTAGAAACGGTAATAGGTAATCCAAAGTTATTTCATTTATTTATAGCCCTTAATTCTCTTCTAATTAGGTAATCATGAGTCATTTAACAAAATTTATTGTTGTTCAATTATACTTGTACTTCTTTAAATTGCTATGAGTTATTTACAAGTAGTTATTTAAAAGTACATTAGCTTGTGGGTACGTATAACAAAAGATATAGATCAGAGAATTTATTAAAATATATAGAAGCCAAGGATGAAGGCATGATATTCACGTCGGATTCAAATTAAAGAATTTGCTTGTTGCTCCAAAAAAAAACCATTTCAAAGGAATTGATACAAAAAAAAGATTACTTTCTTTCCCCAAAAGTAAGTGAACATAAGAATTACTCATCTCCTTTGTATTACTTTCTATTGATTTTAATATTAATGTTCAGATTACTTCTATGGATTTCATACGTTTATAACGTTTAAGTTACATACTCCAAACGAAGAAGACGAGATAGAACTCTTAATTTCTGACATTCAGATAATAGTTTGTATATTTTTTGTTTGAATCTACAACTTGACCCGGCTTTGTAATTAGATTATTTTAATCGATAAATAATTATGTCAATTAAAAAATCCACTATTTGATTTATTTTGCTGAAAACTAACCCTCAAAAGAACCTTCATATTACATTAAAAACTTTTACTTAGACTAGTTACATGAAATATATGTAAAATATAATGTTTTCATTAATTTGTGGTACTTATTAAAAATTGTCCTTGACGACCTTTACATTTTTTGTGATAACTATTCAACTTTTTGAAAAAGATATCCTTACTTCGTCTTTATTAAGAAAAATCTTTTATTAAATTTAAGTGTAGAAATAATTCAGAGTTCAATATAAATATAATAAAATCTGAAAACACAATAACAATTCGATCACAAACTTCGTAAGTTTTAAAAATAGGAATAACTTTCAGTTATCTTGCCAGCGTTAAAACATATTACATTTAGTGAAGGTGGAAACTTTGGGGAAGCTTAAAAGTTTATCACAGACCAGTCTAATATAATGTTGTAAACAAGTAAATAAATGAGAAATAAACAAAATAATATTCTGAATTTGTGTCTTCAATAATAGAACTTCTGAATTCCACGAAAATTTAAAACGTACATAGTAATAAAATAATTTTAAGTTATTTTAAGTGAAGAAATCAAAGTTCACTAACCTTTTTTTTTGTTAACGCGGTGAAAGGTTTTATACCTACCCCTCCGTCTAGGGGAGACAGAGGCGGTTATGTGGGATTCAGGGGCCAGAAGGGCCCAAGCTACCCACTAAAACACCAGCGGTCACTCCGGCGCCGGCTAGTGGATCACCATGGGAATCGCCAAAGCATACATCCGCGACGATCCGGCAGCAGACCGCGAACGGCCAACTCCCCTCCCGAGGGCTCACTCCAAGTGGCCAGGAGCGTCCCCCACCTGGCGGGCTTGCTTAATAGCGAGAGAGTTAACCCCTACCCCTCCCACCCAAGCCCATGCGGCTAGTATCCAACCACCCACCGACGAGCGCAAGCGTCCAACGCAGACAGAGAGGAAACCTACGGACCCACAAGCGAACTCAGGCCTCCGGAGAGACCCGAGTATCCCCTCCCCCCAAGACAGCCACGGACGGCCTCCTGCCAGATCCGTGACCGTCTGACTCCCAGGGCTGTGCCCCCAGCCCTCCCCCCCGTGACTGATAGCACCGGAATACACCGGTGGGCGATGAGGTCGTCACGTCCCGACGCCGGGAAAGTTAATTAACCTTTGCTTTAGCAATGGTAACAATCAAATGTTAGTATACAAATAATAATTTATTATAAACAAATTCAAATAATAAGTATAGAAATAATCAAATAATAACATACAGCTAAGGTGGTAAAGCCTAGCCGTGCTCAGATACTACAGCTCGAACACGGGCTGAGTCAACCGAGGAAATACCACCCTCTTACAGAAGATCGGCATGAAGTAGGGTTTAATAGCAACGTTTCATCTGAAGAGTGAGAGACCCAGTTGCCCTTTTCCTGTTCCCGCCCTTTCCTGCCATCTAATTATTCCATCCCTTGCCTCTTCCTCAAAAACCAAGGGTGGTAACAGAGATGTTGCGGATTTCGATGGACAGCATTGACTACTGCCCACCAAGTAGGCCGTCGCCTCGTTTGCCAACTTTTCTATGAAAAAAAAAACACTGAAAGAATAACTACTCTATAAATAGAGATATGGTGTGGACATTTCTATATATTATACGCATGTTGAAATCAGTTGGCGTTAAGTAAAGTGTGAAAATATAAACAAACAGTGAGACTAAGACAAACCCAATCATACTTATAGTTTCGTATCTTACAATAATATTTTTTACCATTTTGTATTAAACAGAATAATTATTAAAAAATCTAACGCAATAAATGTGATATTAGTTTTATTTACACTATTATTTTGTGATTTCCTTCTCTTATATGGGCTATGAATCCAAACCGTCAATTCCGATTGAGGTATTAATAACCATATTACCAACATAATTATATCTTGTTTGTGCAATATGGTTGTTCAAGCTGAAACTTGTCTTTAATTGGTCTGGGAATTGCGGCAAATACATAAACCGATTACATAGTGGCGTTGCACTTTGCACGTATATGTGTCAATGCAATTGAATTGAGTTGGTGTTGTCTCTTTTGACTTATATATTTGCTTGCGCAGACCCGCAAATTTGGTGTAAAAAAGTGCATATGTTACAACATGTTATTTTTATAATTCTTAATATGAGAAATTAGTATAATGTCTGTTACATTTTTTTCATATAATAAACATACTTTGACAGTTTTATCATTAAATTAATCATATAGTTTCAATGATGAAGTATTTTTGTATTTTCGCATGTTAAGTCAAGTCAATGAATGCTTTTAAATATGTGAAGATGTTTCAGAGATATAATTTTATGGCTATTGATACGTAGCGGAGACATCATAAAATTCTTTTTTTAGATATATTTATGTGCAAGTTTGTAAAGTTTATAATAACGACTAATGCGTGCTATCATTAACTGAAGACTTAAAGGTTGTGGCAGGGTTGAAAAAGGATGGATTTAACTAAAATATACTAAGTTCGTATTTATTACAGAAAATAATATGAGTACTTCATAATAATTATAAAGTTATTGTAAGAAGTTAATATAAATATGTTTTTGAATTACAATTTTTTCAATAGTAACATGTAAATGATGATAGAATTGTTTTGAAGTATATTTAAACAATTGAAGCATAGATATGTAACATATAATATAGGTCTTCTTATTTCTTTATCAAAGATTACTCTCATTAATTCAAAGAAGGACCGAAATAAATAAAGTTGTTTGTTTCTGTGTATATGAATATTATGCGACTTTTATACAAAACGTTTCCTAACCCTTATCAAAGATCAGAGTATGAATATCTTAAGACTTTAGGGTCTGTTTCAATGTCGTAACTTGACTTAAATAAATATCCATACTAATATAGTATATGTGAATGTAATTTTGTCTATTACTTACCTTTTCTTAGATACTTAAAATAATGTTATTTCTTAGATTGCATGCAATTTAATTTGTTTCCTAACTTTTTGCAATGGAACTGATTTAATGAAACTTTTGGGAAAGTGCAAAGAGTATTTGACTACTACCGCTTTCGCAGGATGAATAAGATATAAAATAAAAAAGTACTAAAAGACTATAAATGCAACAACTCTAATACGACTTAGACTTACTTAAGTGTTGTATAATTTTAGCTAATAATTTGCAATTTTTTAAAACCGGCTGATAAATATTTGATTATCTAAAAGGTATTGCTACCTAAGGTATTGCTAATGAAAGAAATAACCTTCAACATAAATTTATATAAGAAGTTATGGACTCACAATAAATAATTATATTTGGAATCTCCTGTTATTCTGATATTTTGTAAAAAGAAAAATGTTTGCGATAAATAGAATTTTAAATAAAATAAAATATCGCGTAGGTTATAGAATATCATACCTCCCTCTCCAGTTTGTAAGATCGGGTTCAGGTTTCATATAAATGTTTTATATACTGTGCCTGATGTCCATGCTCAGAGTAGACGTAGATACGACGATTATGATTAACTGATTGATGCTAAACTTAAGGTGAAAGTATCACAGTAAAAGTATTATGTTATTATTATTATTATTATATTATATTCTTTTCTATCTTTAAAATTTTTATTTTTAAGAGTGACAAAAATTAATTAAAAAATTTTTCTCTGCTTTTCATATCAGACAAAATTGAGGATATCTTTCTTTCACTTTCATTTAATCACCTCATTTAAAATCAGAGATCTTAACATTTAAATCTGATTCTCCAAGTAATGTTGGTACTAACCGTTGAATAATGCTCCTTAGAATAAATCTCACAAATACATTTTTGAAGTCTACTTCTAGAGTGAAAGATTAAAAAAACTTCTACTTTTTTCTTCTTAATGAGACTTTTCTCCTTCATTCATGTCGATTCCTATTTTGTCTAAAGAAATTGAAGGCCTAGTGAACTACATTTTTTTGAGTAAGTAACTAGGTTCTTAGAGCTTACTAATCTAACAAACCAATAATAGGTACACTAATTTGTTTTTAAAAACTTTTCAATGCTTTTGATTTAAATTTTCAATTAGCTGTTCTTAAATCTATTAATATTTAAATTAAACCGTGACCACCAAGGAATCAATCCATTGCGAGTATGCAGTTTTAAGAAACGTGAATAATTTCCGAAAATCTTAGTTTTATTTAAATGAATAATTCGCGAAAATTTTTGGTATTCTTCTATTAAAATTTCTTCAGGTACAATTGAGTTGTTTTCCAGCTACTTAACTGTTCGTAAGCTGTGTGTAAAAGTTAAACACACACACGCCTACCCGCGCTCACACACAGTTCTCAGACTTTTATTTACGTTTAAAAAGAAGCAATGCACTCTCAATCAGATAATTGCAATATATAGAAATTAAGAATAATGTTATTGGTCACGTTAGATGATGAAATAAAATTAATAAAATATGAAACAGAAAAAAATACCTATAGAAATATTACATGTAAAAAGTTAAAGACAAATTAAGTTAGTATAAAATATACTAACACACTTTCTAAATAAAATCTTCGTCCACTTTAAGTAAATTCGAATAGCGGTTAAGAAAAGCGAGTTCGACGTAAGTACTGGTATATAGCGAGTATAAGCAACAAATTCTTTAATAAACGAAACCGTCTCTCATGAACATCGGATAAAATGTATTTCTACATTTAAGGTAAGAAGAGATTAAACCAAATTTAATATAGCAATAAATTATTCAAGTGTTCTATGGTCACGTACTGATAGTCTATTTAATTGAGTTCTGAAGATAGAGTCATAATAAAATTTACGTAGTCCAAAGATAGATCTAATCCAAGTTAACACATTTAGCTATGAGAGTTATTAAGATCCATATCGATAAGATTGCAAAAACTCTAAATTGGTCAAGATGTTACAAATTAATTATATGCTTCAAGCCTGAGCTAAGAAGAAGTAAGTAAGTAACATAGAGATATTTTTATTGAGAGTAATAAAAAAAAACATATTTAGTACGTTATTAAAGGGTCTACAAATAGGAAAAAAATATCGATAGAATCGGACGTTAAAATTCAAAAAATTACTTAAACATGTACTAGTTTTCCTTCAATATTTACGAGGAACATAAAAGAAAATGTTTAAGTGAAAACATTTTATAATCACGGAATGGTTTTTTTTTCTTGTTGTGTTATATTGAAATAATAAAATGAATTAACAAAAAAATATTTTTATAACTTTACCTGATGAAAAAGAGTCGAAACTACAGTCAGTAAAAAAATATTTTTAATTTGTTTATAATGTAACTTAATATTAATAATATACGAATACAAATAATTGACTAAATGTTTGGATTTTTATAGAGGAAGTAATACGGATATTACAAAAACTTTAATTCATGACCTAAGTTAATTCAGTATAAATAAATAAAATTTTATATGTCAAACAACAATGTTGACGCTAATGATTGTAATGTAACAAAATTAAATTACTGGAAAAGTTTGCGGTAAAAGAATTGAGGGATTGGTTTGTTTTAAGAGCAAAATAATAATAATAAGCAAATCATATTAAGACTGGTGGTATCTCTTCCAATATGTTTAGCAACCACATATTTTCGGAATGGACAAAGTGTAAGTAACACAAAATTTGCAAAGAAATTTGTACCTTATGTTGATATCATTAGGGGTTATAACTTTGCACTATAGATAAGTTGCATATTTAAACATACAGAAATAGAATTAAATTACGATTAATCAGTTTGTACTTAAACAAAATATTATTATATACACAGTTTTGTTTAATACAACATAAAAAAAATACTTCAAAAACACAACTAACTTTTTTATATATAATAATATCAATATGACACTAAAATATGAGAGAGGACACTGATTTCTGTAATACAGGTCTTTGAGCCTAGCTCAGAAATCAGGGACTTCATTATACTTTGTAACTTTTTTGTGAATAAAGATCATTTATTTGTTTATTTTTTTTTATTATTAATAATAAAAATACTTTTATATATCTTTTTGTTTCCATCGTAATTAACAAACTAAGTTAATTGAGGTTAATAATAAATATATCAAATTTAAGTAGTAAATTAGTATACCCTGAATGATTTTTATAAAGCAATAATGATAATATCGGAACACAAAATTTATATTTAAATAAGTCGCGAAGTACTTCCATGATGTCTTGCAACTTTAGAGCATATATTATATTTATTCAAGGTTGGAACTTTAGCGAATCTTGAAAATTAATATCAGACTCCTTATTTGAATTCCCCAAGTTGCTTAAATTAGAAATAAATTCGTTCCGCATATTTATATTTAGAATAATAGTTTATTTTTAAATAAATATTTTTATAAGTTGTGCAAGCCAATTAAGTTTGTACGCTTGCGTAAATTAAAAAATATTTGTTTTAAATAATGGCACATTTATGTTATTTTTTACAGAATTATTTGGATAAATAATATGCTTTATAAAATGTATAGTATTATAAATTAAGTGTCTGTAAAATCAACTGAAACGTTATTATTTACTTAAAACAAAACTACTTTGTTTTATATTGTAATGCTATCTTCAGTGACTTGCTTTATTTAATATCTTGAAGAAGAATCTTAACAGCGAGAAGGTTACGAGGCAAGTGAAAAATTATAATTTATTTCTTACATTTTGGCATGGTTTCAGAAAAATTATCAGATCTCTTACTTATTTTTAGTATAAAATTCTCAACATATTTTTTTAACTATTTACATATGGCGTGAATTCAACGATAATATTCCTTGGTTAACCTACATATTATATAAATATATCCAAACATAATATAGGTATCATTGCAGCCAAGGAAGGAGCAATCTACGGTTTAAACTGCGGTATTGCACATGCTGTGAACAATTCATTCTAAATTAACCGCATGTTGATATGACTTTCGACGTCAACTAAAGTATTGAATTTACGAATCAAAACAAAACAACCGACTTATATGGTCTTTAAAATATGATCTTCTTTTTTAAATTACTTGAATTCTTCTTAATCTTTTTATAAGGATTAAAGAAATAAGTTATTCTGGAGTATATATTAGGCGAATACAATCACAAGCTTAAATTGACCTGTTTAATTTTTTTAAGAAATTTAATATTGTTATCATATCGGAGAATCTTAGAACCAGGAATTGAGAGTTTATTTAAGGAATTAGTTGTTACATTGTTCGTCACAGAAAGAAAGATAAAACACTGATAGCCATTATCTGCAAACAATGTTAAAAAAAGTTAGACTAGCTAAAACTTGACGATACTGTAAATTGTAATGTGTTTTAAGAGAGCTGTTCCACTTAGGTAACAATCGCGTATGCCGTAGGGAGAGCCGCATTGATTATTATATGTTATTATTGTTGATAGATTCGCTACTTTCGCTGTTTAATTGTTTGGGTTGTTTTTGAGATAGGAGACAGGGAGTATGATGGGGGGGGTAGATGCCCGAAGGGGATACCGGGTGGTTCGATGGTTGCGAGTTGTCTTGCGGACGACTCCATGTCTTCGCGTCCGGGGTTGGAGTTGGGAGCCAAGGGCCACTTTTCGGAGGTGTCTGGCTCCGACACCGAGACCGGGGGCGAGGTGTTGAGAATACCGGAGATGGGGAGGCAAGGCCGCGGTCGGCCTCTGACAAGGGCTCGCATATTTCTTCGCGAGTGTCGGGAGGAGGACTCGGAGGCCAGCTTCGACTCCTGCTTGGAGAAGAGGCTGGCGAGGGAGAAGAATGGAACAGGGGCGAAGGAGAGG
>DVQO01001307.1:0-10390 GCA_018231785.1 Danaus gilippus
ATAAACAATAACACAGTAAATTAAAGACAAATAATACCTGAGTCCTTAAACATTTGTCACTAAGAAATATAGATAAATTAGAAAGAGAGGCAGCTTGGGCACGCATATCTAATAATACACTTGGTAAAAGTGATATATACAAATAAATTGAGTAAATTTAATTTAAGGATGTGAAGGGTAAATGTGCAGAGAATATTTAGCGTTTAAACTAAACTAAACTCTTAAACAATGTTAATGAAAAACAGGACTGCGAGGTGGTATATTTTTTTCAAATAATATGTTTATATAAAAGTTTATTTTTGTGAAAAAAATAAATTTATTTTACTCTATGGTTAATTAAAATACTTTATATAGTGTCTGATAATGACATGGGCGCAGCTAATGTGTTTAGTGAACATTGTTTATCTCCAGTAGTTTTAGATTGAGAAGTAAATTAAAAAATGTACTGAGTATTCTGACAACCCAACTATAGCTAACTCAGAATTAGTAGTTTCAAAATGTATAGTCACCAGTAGATAGAAAAATATACATTATAAATGTTAATTTTGACTGATAGAGAGATATTGTCACAGTGAAATAAGAGATAATTAAATGTTTTTAATACATTTTTGATAACATGACATAAAAGCAAAGAAAACAATAAGTTCAGAAAAAAATCTCGTCATCATAATAATTACCATTCTGGAATTTAATGAAATAAACTATTTTGTAATCCAAACAAGAGACATATCATAGAATACAAGAAAAAAATATTTAACAGTTTTAAAGTAAAACTACAATGAAGGTTATTTAGGATATCAGGGAGTTCAGAAAGGTTGAAAAAATATTTTAATTTTTAACACTCTTATTCCACATTACTTACAAATATTAAAATCAGCGAATGTTATTTGTAAATATGATTATACTTTAACAAATTAAAAATATAATAAATGGCCTAGTGTTAGTAAAGTAAACAAAGCGCTCAGGGTAAACACTGGTTCGGTCTAAATACAAACGATCGCTACAACCTCATTTATTAAGAACGCGCCTTGATTTGAACAAAAGAATTAGGGTGTAGTTTGATAAGTAGCGCAGGTAATTAGTACCTCGCTAAAATAATGACATCTTGTGATAATTTCTTTGCATAGTAAATTATAGCAAAATAATACCATAGTTAACCGAAAAAAAATAATCTTTTATACCTAGCAACTTATAGAAAGATAAATATCCTTGACCATATAAGTGTTGGAATGAAATATATTTCAAATGTTTTAAATTATTTCAATTACAGCCTATGACGACTTGAATGACACTATGCTAGTAAGAAAAAAGCTGCCTTATAATTTGAATTGTTTATATATAGTACGATAAGCATAATGTATTTTTTGTTAAGTCTATAGCTATACACAATCATCGCATAAAAATTGGTAATATGGTGCTAGAAAACATACAGACGAGAACCTATAAAATAATTTTCTTTTTCTAATACAGCTTTGGAAAATGTGTCCAAATTACTAAATGTGTTAAAAAAACGTAGTTTTGAAGTAACAAAAATCTTGTTACATTTATTAAAGAGTATCTAAAGTAAATTTTTCTTTCATTATTGGCTTTTTCAAGTTATAAGTATGTTAACTCAAAAATAATCCTCACCCCAGATCGTGGCTTCAGAATATAATTGTTGACCAAAATTTTATATTTTTTATATTGACTGGTATGTGTTCATAAAGTAAAAAAAAATATTTAATGGGACTTTAAATAAAATCGCAAAGGATTGTATAATAAAAATCACATCATAAACTGGCGGTTATCCCCTTGAGTGATTTATTATCCCTAAGTCTTAGTGGATCATAGAAATTGAGATATTTAGATATTTTTTAAGTTTAAGAATTTTATCCTATATTTTTTTACAAACAATTTCAAAGACAAGATACTTTCAAATTATGACAAACAATACTTAAATCACTTATTGCAAAAATATGAGTTTAATCACTTTTCCTTTTCCTCTACGTATATTGTTATAAAATTTTATAAACTTACCTAAATCCTAGTACAACTGGTTAAATAAATTTTCTTTATGCCGGTTGTCCAAATTAAAATAATCGTAATAAAATTGAAGACTTTCGAGAGTATTCGTTGAAATAAATGTAATGTCTTCAGATTTACTACGAGTTTTTATTTATTTTAACTACATAATACTCCCGACGTTTCGGTTACTTCGCAGTAACCGGGATCACGGGCAGACGAGATGAGAATGTCTGTCAATTGGATAGGTATATCGTAATGAAAACGTATAGTAAATGCGTTAAACTTTAAAGCTTTATTCTTTGTATACAGAAATCGAAATATAATATAAAAAAATAAAATTATACTGGTAATAAACGAATCTAAAAAACTTACGACAATGTTTATTTACTCATTCACCGTGCGGGTGCCGGGTCCATCGTTGCAGGGAGAGAAGCTTCAACAGAGTCTGGGACTCGTGACCCAGGTACAGGTTTAAGGATCCCCTATCTAAAGCCTCTAACATCTCAAATTAAAAAACGTACATCTCAAATAATTGTCACGAATATATTAGGACTTCACCACGACATTGTCTACTGATCGAAGCCATTGGTACCAACATACTCGTGTTTGCCCTGGCAGTTTTATTAACTTTTTACTTTAACCTGTACTGTTAAATGCGGGAGATGGTCAAAAAGTTCGAGTGACATTCAAACTAGTACATATTTGAAAAGATCCATTTTAATAATATTATTACGAATTATATGCTATATTCTACCCTAGTTTTGTGAAGAATTACATTGTTAATTTTTATAGTGAGTACATAATAATCACCCAATTTAAGACGAAAATAAAGATACGCAGCTATTTAAAACTACTTCACGCCGATCTTCTGTGAGAGGGAGGTACTTCCCCGGTCGAGCCAGCCCATGATCGAACTGCAGTTATTTGACTACAGATAGGCTACCACCATTGCACAAGTTTTAGTGACTTTTTTAAATTTCTTTTGGATAGTGCCTAACTGTCATTCTAACCGTTGGAAGGAGGAAACGAAGGCCTAGGTGGTAAATGCCCTACGTATATTAGTCTGTTTATCTGAAGATATCTAAATTATAAAAAGAAAACACAGAAGCAAGCAAATTTGGGGACATGGAAACTTCATTCATAAAATCAATAATATCCATAAATTACAAGTTACCTTCGACTAAGCGCAATAGTAACAATACAAAGTAATAACCATATAAACAGACGAACAAAATTATATAGTAAAATTGTTTTAATTGTAAAATATATGTATAAATTTAGTATTAAGATTCCACAGTCTACCTCTAACTTTGTTTCTTTTCTTCCTAATCTTGCAATATGTTTCTCATAATCAATTAAAACGAGTATATTGACTTCATTTTAATGAAAGGTTTTACCGTTTTATTACCGGAACGCTATCAATAAAACTTAACGGAGCTTCAGTACTAATTAATTCTAAAATTTAAATATCACTTACTGGCATATAGCACTAGCAACAAAAAATAAATAAGGATATCAGTTATCACTATATGAATTTATAGTAACTTCAGAAGAACAGACAACATTTAGAATGTTTATACTCATATAATTATTTAGATAAACCACTAGTCAAACTACAATAAGTTCATAAGCTGTTGGTATCTGTTAATAACACAAGTGTAATTGAATATTTTACTCCACATTCATATAGGAGGTGTTTGAAATATAAGTGAGTAATTATTTTGTATGCAACAATTATTGAATATTTTTTTATAAATTTTGTTCACCATATTAGATATTAATTTGTTTAGTGATATTTTTGAATAGGTACTATGGACATAATAAGCTGGAGAGAACAATTTTTAATGCTGAGTAATGTCCTTTCAAAACTAATATTTAAAAATAAAATCTACAATTAGATGTTTAAATCTTGTAAAATATAATTATCCGTCTATATGAAATACAATGTTTCATTCATAAATGGTAATATATTGGACGATAATTATGAATGAAGTGTATTAAATTCAAAAATTGTATGGCTTTATCGTATTTTAATTGATAAAGGGATGCTAAATATAGTATTTTACAAATGTAAATTGTATTTAACAAATGTTTTACATGAAAGCGTTAGTTTCGAAACTGAATTCATTAAAATTTTATTATGAAGTGCAACAAAATTAATTTATGTTAGATAATGTTTTCTAGTGTTATTATTTAGATATACTGAATAATTTTTAAACAGGGTACAAAATAATGTAACAGAGAAATGGATACGAAAACTGAAAGAACTACATATATAAATTCAACACGCGATCCAATTACTTTGATTTGTAAGCTCTAAAAAGAGCACCAATCTACTTTGATAACTTTAAAACATCTGGCACGTTAGGACGATTGGATTATTCCGATCAAAGTGCAAAATTTCAAAAAATAGATGATCGCATAAACAAATTGTTAGTACGCGAGGATAAGTAAACATTTTGTTTTTAACAGCCATCTGCTAATGGAGAGCTATAGTTTTAGTGTTAAATAAGGTGTTAATTCATGGAACTATCTGCCAACAAAGATCGAGGAAAATCAGGTGAGTATATAAATAGCCTTACGCTATTGTTGTCGAGTTGTTCTTTGAAGTAGACGAGGTATATAAATGCATTTTTATTATAATTTTAAACTGTGTATATAATACTTTAATAAAAGATTTATAAATAAAACATGGAAACAAAAGACTATTCCAGACCCATTTGAACATAACCGGGGTATCTCTTGATTCCAATCAAAAAAGTTATATTGCTCTACATTACCTGACCCTATTTCGGTTACGACCGCCTTACACATTCTTTAGCTAACTAACTGTATCAGTTTTAAATACTTCTTGCCGTTTTAAATATATGCGATCTGTTTTTTTATGTTCTATTGTTGACAAAAACCTAATCTTTGAGAATCATGTTTAAAGTCTGAAGGATTTAATTCGTTTCACTAAGATGAGTTTAATAATTATTATTGTTGTAATACAATTTTTTATAAATATTTTTCTAATTAACTAAAATTTACTTGCCACGGTTACGAACTGCATAAATATAGACCCAACTGTATCTCGGCGAGTAAATATAGTTGGTAAATAAACTAACACAAATTCTCTTACATTGAGTAAACAGATTTAGACCTTAATGGTTGGAAACTATTCTAGATTTGGGTTTTATTATGAATGTGATTTTTAAGCAAAAGTTAAGCAACGTGTGATGTAACGCTAGTAATATTTGATTCATTTCTTCAATTCAATCAACTTTATAACAAAATTCGGTTGAGTGTTAAGAAAAAGAAACCGAACTTTTTCTGAAATTTGGCCTGTATTATCATAATAATAATAATTACTCTTATTTCTTGATAGTAATATCTTTTCTCTGACATACTTCTGATCTTTCGGACCCTTTTCTAGTGCTAAATCTCTTTTTTCAAAATTACAAAAAAAAGATATTTTTTTAAAGACAATCTTGAGTCTCGTGCCATTTAAGTTCATGCCTACGTACTTTTAAATGTTTTGTTTTTCTTCATAATTTTACCGTTTCCTTCAGTTTAGTATCAATGGTGTATTTAGACGCTGTAAGACAGAGCGTGTTTTAGGTCAACAGGAGATGATTCATGAACATATTATTAGTAGGAAACATGAATCAGAAAATTACGGCTGCATTTATAAAATTCCCTCAGTTGCTCGATTGAGACAGATTTAGGATGTGATTCTTGGAAATAAATGTACCAGATGCTGACTCGACAGATGAAATTTGTGGTTTGTTTAAAAAGTATTATGGCAGCCGGGGGATGAAAAAAAATATTAGAAATAGGATATATTTAGAATGAAGAAATGAATACATGAAAAAAGTATGTGTTATTTCTAACTCTGTATAATTGTAATCGGTATTACGAATATTTATGGTTACTAAAATTTAAATTGAAAAAAAATGTAGTAAATAAAAAAAATGTATAGCAAATATACAACATTCATGAGCCTATTTTACTCGTGTAGGTTTATACCTAATACACTAATTGTAGCCATTTATTAGCTGCAATTACAATTTTGAAACAGCAGTTACAATTTTGAAACAAATATTCGTGGTTTGACCTTGTACATTTTTGGAGTCTGTGTTAATATATTTAGATTGTTATATTATATATGACGATAATATTAACATGTATCAATAAAGAAATTAATAATGTATTGTAGGTTTGACAATTAATTTCAATAAAATTAAAAAATATATATATTCAATCTACAAACGATTGACTTGACTATTTAGATAACATTTGGTCTATAAAAGTGATAAAATCTTTATTGCATTCGCAGTGGCATCATTCAATTAACTGGTACAATCTCTCTACGGTATTTGCATCTTATTCTTTAGTTAATTCTGTGACAAACTTAAAAGACGTTCTTGAAGGTCACAGTTGAGATTATCATTATGAAACCATAATGATACAACTATAGAACCGTAAAAGAACTGTTTGAAATATAAAAATACTATTTAATACCCTATAAGTTAAGTCAGTAAATTCATAGGTAAACTCAAAAACTTTTACTTTATATCGTAATATTTATTTTCACTCTACAAAGAAAACCCTTTCTAACTACAAATTGAAAGAAAAATAATTTGTAAGAGCCCCCGAGGTAGCTTAATGCTTTACTGGTCAACAACGCTTCTTTTGTTCTGTAAACAGCACTCAAAGACTCATACATAACTGACTTCAAGGCAAAAGTATTTGTCTTTTGAAGAGTTAAACAGATAAATACAAATAGAATAACAGAAATGTATAAAGATTTGAGAATTGTATATAATATAAAGTAACTTTGTATTAATTACATTAACCAACCGATAGTTTTTGGAAATACTTAATATTTGCTTCTCACGAAGCATGAGTCAATTATCTTGATCCGCTAATAAGTATCGGGTACTTTGGGTTGTTAATATTAAGTAATTAATAAGTTATCTTAAAATTTTGAAGTCGGTACAAAGTAACGCAATAACTAGGTGTGAGTATTTTCTAATCTCTTAAAGAACTAAAGCTATATTGTTGTTGAATAACTATTCTGTGTTCTCATATTATCTAACGTTCTTTTTATTTTATTATTATTCTTGTTTTACTAGCAGTTTTAGTTACTGCTATTCCTTACATACATTATTAGTTTAAGTATGGGTCGTAAGAAACGAAACTTTTCAGCATTCCATGGACTCACTCTAGTGGTATCGAGTCCATCGCGTTGCAGAGAGAGGACCTTAGACAGTGCTTGGAATTGCTAGCCAGGTGTATATTTAAGGGGCCCCTATCTAACGCGATTTGAACGAACATCTCCACCGTGCAATCTCCTCTCTATACCTAACTAAATACAAATGAACCTACGGGGACTGCCTTTGAAGTACGTTATAAGAATGAATTGACAGGCCAAGTCTTGTGCTAGATTGTAGAGATATTTATCTTTCGCTCCCGCTTCTACCGCGTACAGATTTACAACGAACTTATTCTTAAAGAATTCGTTAGTGACCTCGTAATACTTATTATACTTGATTACATGGTTTTTGGGGATATTGGATTCCCAAGAAACTTTCCAACTTAACCTTTTACATTAATTGACATATATTTGAAATTGTTTCATTAATACATTGCAGAAAATAAATAATTTTTAAGTTTCAGTTTCTGATAATGAGATCTATTTGAGTTTGTGGTTTGAAATCGCTTTTTGTTTGTTAAAACTTACTTTGATGTCGGTTTGTAAGGGAATAAATAAATCGAAATTGTCCAAAAAACTTAGTTTAATTTAAACTACTTGACCGATAAATTTGAACTCCATAGTGAAGGTTTTTTTTTTCAAATATTCTAAAACAACTTACACTATCTGTAAAAATTGCCTTAAAAATACCTTTAAGTATTGTATTTCCAAAGTCACTACGATTCTCTA
This sequence comes from Danaus gilippus, assembly GCA_018231785.1. Lineage (NCBI taxonomy): Eukaryota > Metazoa > Arthropoda > Insecta > Lepidoptera > Nymphalidae > Danaus > Danaus gilippus. The sequence continues at coordinate 7,931 of DVQO01001307.1, forward strand.
AGTATCCTTTCGATTTCTCTAGGATATTTTTCTTTTTAGACCTGGTATTTTTATCACAGACCCACCGTTTGGAGGTCCAACTTTTCCAACATAATACGAATCTTTAAACGACGTATTTATATGCGAACAAAACTTTATATTTATTTATTTATTTATTTATTTATAGGTTCGCTAGCAATTTTTACACAAATATATATTTAAATAACGTTAGGTACATATAAAATTAAAAACATGCATAAACTGTTTAAAATCAGTTAAAAGCAAACACTGCGTGCAAACATAATCTTTCTTTTAAGTATTGTTTGATAAATATAAATTTAAAAAATTAGGAATAGCAAATAAATCTAAAAAAAATATTTATTAAAGTTTATTTCATTGGTAAAAGAGAGTTTTTTTATTTATTTTTAGGTAAACATCTTCGTATTAAGTAACATTAACGAGATTAAGTAACTAGATAGATAAATAAATAGACTTTCCTAAAACAAGTCATACACACACAGGGTACGTGGAACAAAAACATGTCATTTGATAAGGGTAATATTGGCTGGCAAAAGATATGTATAGACTTATAAAATGGTAATAAGAAATGAGGGTAGGATTAAAATCTTGTGACATTGTGTTGTAACTTTAAACATTAGATTACGAGGATATTCTTATTCCATGTAAATGTAAATTTCTATCACGTTGTTTTGAGTATCTAATGGTAATTAGTTTTCCAATTGTTATTTGCAAAGTTTTTATTTAGAATTTTTTACTTCTAAATGTCCAATCAAAGTTAGCAAAATAATTCACAAGACGATATTTTTTTGTATTTTATAGGATTCTTCATAGAATTCCTAGAGTGAAGTTATATTATATTTTCAAAAAAATATTTTTTTAAACATACTCAGTCGTTGTTCCCTTTACAATTACGTTAGCAATTTATTAAATATGTAATAAATAATTAACTACTACATACATATGTGTCCTATTAAAATATCAATTTACAACAATACTCGTACCTCTGTGTACCCATCAATGTACTAAATATGTATAAAATATTATACAAAATAATACTGATTTAGTTTTAAAAATTAAAAAGTTTATTTGATAAAGTACATTATGTTATACATAAAGTTGTTTAACGATAAATGAATTACGTAAGCGTGTTGACACGAGTTACGTACCGAGCTCCTGCCGATTAAACTCAAGGTTATTTTAAGAAAAGTTAAAGTTTGTTAGGTTTAAGATAATTTGAAAAGCCCCTGAAGAATTATTAAGAGTTTTTAAGCAAATTATATGTATAATAATAGAACAGTATTATGTATGTATATTTAATATTGCGTGTCTATTTCTTTGAATTGAAAATAAGCTGCACAACTGCAATGAAAGTGACATACTATTTCAAATTCTATTTTCTAATAGGCAATTTCAATGATTTTCATTTTGCACGAAATTGTTATTAAATGATAAAATTATAAGTACTCTAGTAAAATTTTTCTTTTCCATCTTCCCTTCAACATGCCTAAACTTATTTTTGAAAAAATCTGTCTAAAAACAACAGCAGGAAAATTTGTTTTTGATAAAACAATTCGCATCCACAATTGGTTCTTCCATATCATAACATTGAACGCACTTTAAGATAAGCGTCATTATCCCTTTTGAGGTTTCATTCGATTTCTCGATGATGCTTTCATTAGATCCTGACTTGGTGACCCCAGGTCTATCTCAAGATAATGCTCTTTCGATTTAAAAAATAATTTTGAAGATCAGCCCATAATTGATACAGTAACAATTAGTAGAAATAGCAACATCCTCTTTTATGAAGTCGATTAATGAAACGCCTAGTTTACTCTTTATAACATTACCTGCGAACTCAAGTCTATTCAAATAAATTCAATTAATTAGTAAAAGAATAGTATCATTAAGTGCAATTGGATTAATTGCAATAACTATTATATGTGAGATTGATAGTTATTTATAAATATATGTCCTAAGTATAAGTTGAAATGGTAAAAAAGAAACGTAACTTTTAGTAAATCACTTATCATAGCTAAATTTCAAATAATTTCGAAGCTTCAGAGTAAAAAGTAAATAAAATATTTTTGACCAATTTCCTCATTATCAAACATGTTTGAAATTAAGGTCAAAGTAAAAGTAATTTATTTCTGTATTTTTTCAAGTAAGGTAGTTCAAATTTGTAAGAAATTTAAGCTTTTTATTTTTCATGCAAATTTTTTCCTACTGACCCAGTGGTGAGTTAATTTAAATGTGTACCATCTGGAAAATTTTATCTAAATAAAAATATGCTAAAGCGACAGACAACTTGGTAAAAATAATGTTAAAACAAATCTTTGCTTTGAGATCATTAATTGCTATTAATTAATCTATAAGTCAGTGGTGGCCTAGTGGTTAAGGGGTCCGCGTCTCATTGCCGAGGGCGCGGGTTCAAACCTGGCAAGTACCAATGTGATTTTTCGG
>DVQO01001308.1:0-10377 GCA_018231785.1 Danaus gilippus
TATTTTAATTGCTTTGAAAACAAATCTATTCTGTACTATCACCTATTCTTATAATTGTTTTATAGAAATTACGGATATATACCTATATTTTTATATTTTAGATTCATATGCTCTATGAGATATAAATACCTTCATTTCAAGTATATTTGCTTATAATGTATAATATGTAATATGACAAAACTCTTGGGGTATACACTTATACAGCCTTGATGCAGTTTATGGTAAATTATACATACATGTTACAATTGCAGCTGCTTTAAAGTCAAGCTTTACACATTATTATCTCTTCATTACAATCTATTACTAATAAACTTTGATCATAGCAAAGTATAAAAGGAGTATTTGTCACTTCAAAAGCTTTGAAGTGGATGCCATTGAATTCAAAGCACTCAAAGATTACCATTAAACCCATCAACACTGCATCCGAATGCAAACACGTTGCAGATTGAGTTATAGCGAGCGTGTGGTAGGAACGCGAATCGCGAATGATCCCAATCGAGTACTCGATATCGGCTCTATCGAGAAATCCTTTCCATTTGCAGCGGCATTCGATACGACGAATACTGATCCCATACCACTCCCTAATTCTGTTTTGAATCCATTAAATACTCGCAGGAGATGTCATGCTACTACAAATTCTTTATAGAACATATCCTTTAATTGATGTTTTCTCATAACACGTGTACAATATTATATTTAATATAATATAAGATTTTATGCTTAACTTCAATAAACCCACATTATGCTATATATATGTAGAAATATTTATATTACTTCATTTGCATATGTTAATTATTCTATAAACCAAAAAGGTTATATTTGTGTTAGTAAGCTAAGCCTCGAACGCTGCTAAATGTTTGAAACTCTATCTACTTTTTTTTCTTTTTAATATACAAATTGTTGAGCATTTTCAATAAGTTATTTTTATTCCGCAGGCAACCGGAAATTCTAGCGACTAGCACAAACTGCAAAATGGGTAAATCACAACTCTAGAGCTAATAAACAACAAAGCTAAAATTACTCTCGCAGACATAAAATTGTGAAACATACGATGTTGTGGAAAGTGAATACAGACATACGATTTAATCGGAATCTGCAAACTGAACAAAATACGTTTGAATGCTTATTGGATTGTTCTCAGTTCGTGTTCACAGCAATTTGTGTTCGCATTTACATTTATCATTATACATTTTATAAACAAACGATACCATTCAATGTAAATATTTTGTTATAAATTAATTAGACTAAACAAAAATAATCTCTTCTTTACGACACTATAAGTGCCGCTGTTAATATGAATTGGGTGCGGTAAATTAAGAGTGTCGTCTATTTTATACTTTGTCCTGAAATGCTAGCCTTTTGTCTTTCTAATGGCCCATTTTCCAGTAATCTCTACTTTATTACCCCCATTAGCATTTCTTTTACTCACTATGAAATATCTATACTTCTATAACTTCATATTACACAATAGTAAATAGGAATGAATTAAAAAGGGTCTTTGAAATAGGACAAGGGCCTAACCCTTTCATTAATCGAATAAAGTAAGTATACTTTAAGCTAAATGAAAATGAACAGCAACGTTTAAAGAAAATAAATTAAACATTTGTTTAGTATAGAACAATCCTCGGGGGCAAATTGAAATTATTATACTAAGAAAATACGTTATCTGACGGGATGATGTACAAAGATAAAAAAAGATTAAATATTTAAATTGAAATGTTTGCGGTGCTCGATCAATTATTCAGATCATATAATTCGGAAGCTAAACTATGGAATGACAGAGTATATCTTAATTGAATCAAAGTGTACATTCCTCATTGGAAAATAGCCTGAAGTGTTTGGCAAACATCGAACTTGGGCAAGTTTGTTCAGATTGGCAAGTTTGCTAACTTATCCGAATTCGTCACTGGTCCAACTTTCCGACCCTGTAAGCCGACAATTTAATTATCTTAATTCTGTACCTCAACGGCATATTAAATACTACTAAACAGCGAGCGCTGGCTAGCTAAAAGTTAGCAATTGAATAATAAATAATGTTGACAGTTTCATATGTGATTACATTTTGTATGTAAAGTTAGATAATCCTTACCAGCAGAACTAATTTGTAACGGACTTTAGTTTGTAACACAGAACACAGAATGACTATAAAGTTCACGAAATTTTACCAATTCAAAAACTTTACCATTTAATACCGAAGTAGGTAAAACGAGATAATATGTTCTGTGTATTTAGTATTTCGTAAAAGAGCAGTGTTTTTCAACAAACGTTAAATGGACTCCAAGTTGAAAAGACCATAATTCTTAAGATGTAGTGATAAGATAAAGAAATTTTAGTAAAAATGTTTTGGCTCAGCTTGTAAAGGCGAAAGCGAAGCGGCACTCAAACTTACATAAATTACTATGAGTGTCCCATTCAAGGGGCCGATAAGGAACCCTGAGGTCACAAAGTTCACGCCGAACTTACCCAGGATTCAGGGGTTCAGGATATGTCAGATTATGAGCTGAAATAGGTTGCAAATATTTTATTGATGAGTCAGTGCTAAAGGTTATGTTTGAGTCGAAGGAAATCTTATTTATACCAAATCAGTTTGGAATAAATACAATACTTTTGAAACTCGGACATAAATTATTTATCAGGTTGATATTATGATTAAAGACGAAACCAACAAAATAATTTACATAAAATATATTATAGCTTGTATACTTGGGAAGGTACGTAATTTACTTGTAATTGTAAGGTAAGCAAAGCAAATTACACTTGGCAAGAAGTACACGGTCATATGTGAAATTATTTCTATACAAATCACCCCGCGTAAACACCAGATACCACAGATACTGTAATTCTAGAATAGATAATATCATTTCATCTTCATACAAAACAAATTGTAGCTTATAGTCGATACATTTTTTTCTTTATTCGTCTTTATTATGAAAAAAATATATAATAACTATTTTTCTGCGTAATATACATATAAACTCTATATAACTAATAAACACTTGTATAATGTACTATTTTATACAAACATAAATTCCCACAATGAGAACTAGGAATTTCTTTTCAAAATTAAGTTAGATTTACGTTAGCGGATCTAGTTACATTACTTCTTTACAACGGCCCAGTAGCATTTGTTACCCACAGTACATATTGTATGTGGTTGAATAATAGCCAACACGCTTGGGGATGAATTTCATTATGGCTTTATGTTTGAGAGCGGGGAATTTCTTTCGACGCTTCATGTTTTTATCGCTATTATCTTGATTCGTTTTGAATTTGTATTATAATCGCCCTTTGAAGCTGTGTGTAGAGCAGTATAATTTGACAAAGTAAATTTATTTATAAAAATTCTAAGACATTGATCAAACAACATAGAACTAAGTTATAACTAGTTTAATGGAAATTCTTTTGAATTGTAACCTTTTGTATTTATAATGATCCAAATCTTTGTTATCCAAGTTTAATCGAGTATCATCGTAAAGGCTCTAATAAATTCAGTGTACAATAGTCCTTTATAAAATTAAGTAACAACAATGGTTCATAGGCTGTTATCGATGTTGAAGTGCTTCATAAATTACCTGTAAACGTTCAGATAGAATTTCCCTAAATGAAACAGCGCAAAGACGTCGCAAGTCATGTAGAACATTAGTCATTTGACATGGCGTGTCATGATGGAGGAACAGCATATAAAGGAGTATTATAATGATTCTCTTTAAAAATTTATCTTTATGCGTTGTATTTACATTTAGATATTTAAGACGACAAAATTATTTTACTACAAGCAGAATTTGTTTTTAATAATAGTAATCGATGTAAACGTTACCCAATTAATATAATATTTTGAGACTTTTGCAAGAAATAGGTACCTATATTTAATAAGTTTTGGTGCTCTCAAAGAAATTCATTTCGTAAGTCATTCTTTCAAAATTCATAGTCAGCGTTATTAAATGCTACTTTGTTAAGTATAGAAACTAGTTAATTAAAATGTCATTAGAAACACGAACGAGAAAATTAGAGTAAAATAATTTTAAATTAGAAAATTTAACTCAACTATAACGTGACACGTTCTTGGATTGATTAATTAATCAGTCTTCTTTACATTTTATTTACATACGAAATGTTTGAATTTTCTTTTAAATTGGAAAAAGGATTTGCCTTCGGCGCGTCTTGGAGAAAATCCTAACAAAATAGCCTTGAAATACTCGGCTTGCACATTCATCGCACATAAATTAGACTCGAAGCCAACGTCTTGGTTTATTTGGTCCGTTCGTTGTGACACTTGTGACAAAGGACCTTTGAATAAAACGTAACTTGTACAGATCCGAAATGAGTAATTCAAACCTGTTTTAATACACTGATTCACGGAGCTCTGTGCCATCGTTGCGTACAAAATTGTTCCTTTGTTGCCAAAGGACGCAGTGATGCGAACATAGCGAAAGTTAAAAATGCATATTAATAATAATATGAATCAACTGTCTTTAAAGAATGTTACGGAAATTCAGGTCGTTCAATTAATTTAGAGTTATTTGAAACGGAAAATGCGTACCAACAGGAAACTTCCACTTAATGACAGTCAACAGTCAAAAGAATGCAAATCATTCATAGCATTTATCAGAGACGTTTGAATTATTTAACGAATATCTCAGTGCTAATTATGCCAATTAATTTTATCGAAGGATTCAGTTTAATCTTTCAGGCCGCAAATAATTTATGAAAGACGCTAGATCGTTCATCCTTGATATAGTTTAATGATTTCACTTTGAAGCTATAAAGAATTATTCGTAATATTCACTTACAACGAAGACATGAAATGTAAGCGACTTTTTAAGTAAAGGGAGCACTTTAATAACTCAAACCCATAACAAAATAACGCGCTATAAAAAGTCGATAGCTATTTTTTATAATCTTCAATATAACCGAGCGTCATTTTCATGGATCGTTCCAGTAGTCGTCCGGGTTTCATCGCTGGTATCGTAAACCACATATAACGTATTATCTGTGACCGTCAGTTCATAAAATAGAAATAATGAGAATAATATGTAAATAACATATTGTTAGCAAACTGGCCGAAAGTTTGCGAACATTTTTAAGCCCGAAAAAAATAGGATGGACAATTATTCGTAACAAAACTATCATTGGATATAAAAAGACTTCTGTCCGGAACAGATTTCAGTATATAAAGTTTGAATTAAAATACTAGCTGGAGTAAGTATTTATTAAATGGGGTTTATTTTTGGAATGGACGAGTTGTATTTATGGAGGGCTTACACTTTTTATGGACGCTTCCTTACAAGTCTCTAAAACTGACTTACGCTTGTGTAATTAATTGTAAGCCCGGAGGCGAATCTCTTCCTGGTGTTTATTTTTTTAACGGATTAATATATAAATCAAAGCAAGTTATTTGATTAAAATCTCACCTATTACTAAAGTAAGATTTTATGTAGGGTGCTCGCGACGATGTAACTTAATATATTCGGTTGTAGGAAAACTGTCGGATTTTGGCAGGGTCCTAATATGATTCTGAAAGGAGCAGAGTTTGGGATAACCAAAACACATTACTAGATTGTTTGTAGAATAACATTATCATATACAGTGGACATGAATTTTGACAATGTACACAGGCTGTGCGTATTTTTTTATTTATTATATTTAGTAGGGGCTGTAAAGATGGACACTCTGATATATTAGTGGGGTACTTTAGAATGTATAATAAAACAATCGAAATATTAAGTATATATAGAAAAATAAAATTAATTAAGTTTTTATTTACATATATACTTACATTCGGACCCAAGTAGCCTATACACATTGTGTTATTATCACAAATATTACAAATAATATTTCAAAAGATTTTCACTATATTAGTTTTCTATACACCTGCTATCCCATAATAATCTTAAGTCCATAGACAAGTGTTCAAAGAGAACAGCTTGCAAAGAAAGTAATAAGTGTATAAGTTTCAATAAGTTCTCATCAATAAAGTAACTCATACGTTAAAACTATAAGTGTTTGAAATATATTGTTGTACCTAATTAGGTCTGATTACTAAGCCACTTTGACAAAAAAAATGATATTATATATATTATGTGTATTAAAAGACATTTATCACATCAGTAATAAAATAAAGAGTGATGATAACAAGCTTTTTGGGGACAAAACAATAAACAGACGTAATATACTCACTATCTAATTACAAGACAGCAGGCAATTTTATGTTCACAGTTAATGGAGCAATCTTCTAATATTGGACTCGGCGTTGAATTTAAGAAATAATAATCTTTTGCTTATTATATTTAAAAAATTTATATTTAATTGTATTCTTTTCTTTAAGTTTTTAGCCAAGGTTAGATCTAAGTACTACAATCTCTTATAAATGAATAATTACTACACGATATAATAAATTTATTAAAAGGTTTTATAGAAAAGAATATTATATTGCGTTGTAATCATTTATATATTGGTCATGTGCAGGAAAAATGCTTTCCACAGCCCTTGAGTAACGGTTTGTCTGATTCACCGGAATAAGGAAAAATATGAGCCTAATGACGTTAGAGTTTATTCCGTTTGAGTTTTTATTTGTTATATAGATATATGTACCTTTGATATCATTATTTAATTATGATCCATCACATATATTGAGAAAATGTTGGTAACACAAGATTATCTTTACTTAAACTGTATGGTATTTAAACATACTATCTGCGCTCCGCGGTGTTACCCGCGGATTTCTGGGATTTCCGGGATGTAAAGTAGTCTATATGTTATTCCTGGACGTCACCTTGCTGTATACACAATTTTATCAAAATCGGTTCAGCCATTTGAGCGTGAAGAAGTAACAGACATATACATACACACAAACTTTCGCAATTATAATTTTAGTAGGATTGTTTTGATAACACTTTATAAATAATATAATTGTAGTCTTATCCTTTTTAAAAAGATGTTCACCTCGAATTCTTTACGAGAATATAATAATTATGTCCGAAGTGAAGAATGCCGTGCCTTATGTCACTGGACCTTCGCCCCGAGAGGTTGAGCGGCCGGTCAGTGACCCCGGCTGACCGGCGCAGGCGCAACTATTCGCGCTTTACTATAAAGAACATTGAAGTGCAATATTTCATACAATAGCTAAATATAATAGTTCATTCGTTACGAAACATTAGCAATAAACGCCTTGATATTTATTAAAATGACGAAAGAATAGAAAGTCAATAAACGCTATGTATTAATATTATATTTAATACGCCCAAGACACGCAACTTTTAACAAAGTAAAGTTCACAATAAAAAGTTATTAATACAGCTTAACTACTTATTTCCCAGTGGTAAAAGATTTAAGTGTTAAAGTTATGCCACGTTCAAGTTGGATTTCGTTCCTGTTTCTGACTTTTGTTTGTAATTATTTTCATGTCATTGCAAGGTTATGTCTTTAATTAATGTTTCGGTTGTTTCTTAGTTACAACGACTTGTTTAACCGACTATCTTTTTTATGACACGTTGCCAAATTCAACTTCCAAACTTACATATCCTCTTTAATATATGTATATCATCAATTCTTAGAAATCTATGAATCACTAGAAATTGAATTGTGAAATCAAATAATATTATCTTATCTTTTAGTATAATAAGATAAAAAATACTTTATAATTTCGAACGTGTTGCAGTTATAAACTTAACTTTCACATTTTAAAAGAAAATAATCTTTTAATTTAAATTAAGTATTGGTTTAATCAAAAAGTTAACGGTAAGCGTGAGTCACAATTTTTAAATCTTTTTCGTTTACGGACATAGATTTCAATGAGTTCAAGCATTGACTCACGAAACCATTTCATTTGAGATTGCTTAATGAATTGACATACTTCCAAGGTTTGTAACATAAAAATATTTATTGTGCAATTTTGCACGAATTTGAAAATTGCAAAGACTTTTCATATTATTTAGTCATTCGGATTTTAGAGATGAATCATAATGTTTATAATTAATGTTACAAAGCACTTATATGTAATTTATTTTATATAAAATATTTTGTTCCCGAATAACACAGAATGTAACCTACATACATATTAAAGGTGGTTTTGATTTTTTAATATCTTGTTTAACTTAAATAAATAATAAACTACTCGAAGCTCCGCATAATTCAAGTAATTATTTTCCATCTCTTTTGTTGATTTACGACTTGCACAAATAAAACTTGACAAATATAGTTTCCCTTATAGAGCAATGACTTTTTATTTTAATATTTTTCTGACACGAGCTACAATAAATTTACTACCTCAAATGCGTTCTTGAAATACACGAAATCTGCATTAAGGTGTGTGGTATATACATATGCAAAAGTTTAAACCGAGTCTTTAACAACACTTTATTCATATCCTCTAGCAGATTTTTACTATTATTTCTTAGTGAATGACAAAATTTATATAAACTAAAATATTACTTATAATAATTCCTATTCAAGTCCCAAAATTTAAGTTGAATGCTTACTACATTTTGTTTTGTAACAAAATAATGATTCCCTCGTCCGTGATACTTCTCCGATACATTTTTAAAACTAAACTTTGACTACTTTATAACCAGCTACTGTAAATAAATAACTATAAAACTAGAGCGATCAGTGGTTCACAACTTTGATAATACCTTGTTCGCTTATAGTTTTTGATGTATTACACACAGATTCTTAGTTTACAGTTTCACTAACTTTATATTTTAAAGGATATTAATTTAAACCTTAAGAAATACTTTTCAATAACATATTTACGTTGCTACTGACGTTCACTCTGATTTCTTTATAATTCAAATTCTTATAACGTACATTTTTAGTGAAATGATTTACTTGACAAGTTTTGTGAAGTCATGTAAGAGAGCGGATATGAAAATTTACTATCGAGACATTTAAATATTCCTTGAAATCAGACTTGTGATCATTTGAATTTTATTATTATTTTAATTATGTATACATTTTAATATTATTATAAACATAAGGAAAGGAATACTTGTAACGAATTGTAGTCATACATTCTTATGATATACTATTAAAATTAAAAAAAATATAACATACAATTATATAGGTACAACAAAAAATAAAATGTATGATTTGAGGTGTAACTGTAACTTTAAAAGTGTTAATTTATACGAAAAAAAATTTAAGGCGATTTAAACAAAACAATCTGCTTAAACAATTGTTTTTACAATACCCACTGTCTCGACAGAGGCAAACGAACCGTTACGAGTAAATTCAAGAGTCAAAGTGAGGATTAAAATGGCTTCAGTGTATGTCTGTCATAATCCCCTCGTAAGTATATTTACATTTTTAATACTACGTCTACCTCTTTCGCTTTGGACAATACTGAAGACGAAATACTTTGTTATGTCTACGTTTTAATACTATTATGTTATTTATCATATATGTAGAATTATTTCTTTGTAAATTTTATTACATCAGAATTTCACATGTTTTACCCGTTATCAAAAATGGGATCGACCTGTAAAATTAGACCTGAGACGTAGTATTTTTTTTATTATCTCTTAAATAGGAGCAATTTTTTTTCTTCCATTGCCGAATTTTGCAAAATGTGACCAAAAAACGAATAATTTAAACATTAATCTTCTTTGTAAGAATTGTTTCTATAATTAGGTATCTGGCAAAGGATTAAGGGCACCTTCAGACGATCGGCACACTGCCAACATTTAAGACAACTGCAGCTGTTTCACCTGATGCCTGTAGACAGTTGCCTCCGGCGCGATTTTAGTAACGCGACACACGTCTGAGTGAGCTCTAATACTAAATTAATTACCCGGCCATCAATATATAAATTCATCAATATATTATTTTATTATACTTACTGATATATTTAATATTAAAGCACAATTTACTTGTCAACTTAATTATATATATAAGGAATTATTATTTGATTTCATCCAAAGTTTTAATGATTCGCTTAATTATTAAAACCTTCGTTTTAATCAGCGTCAGGCAGAGCTCTGAAAGGTCGACACCAGTAGAGGAATTCATTATAATTTATTAACCTTACAATTTTAACTGCGGTTTTAATACCTTCAGTGTAAAACAGTGGATTTTAAAGGTGTATTAAAAATATTCAGTAAATAAAAATATTAAATTTCACATAACTACTGAGTTCTCTATGAAATTTTATAACCAACCTTTAAACATATTTCATGAAATATTTTATAATTATTTTAGTGTCATTTACGCGTTATATGAAGTAATTTTTCCTAAGCCTAAAACTAAGCATAGTCCTAGTTGATAATATATTTTGAATGCTTTATCAGCGGTAATTCCATATATTACGAAATTATCAATCCTAAACATTCCTTAAAATCATTTATCTTACCAAATAATAGTGTTTTCATTCACTCGGCTAAT
>DVQO01001309.1:0-10372 GCA_018231785.1 Danaus gilippus
TCCTGGCTCTAAACTACCTCCCTGCCAATTTTCAGCTAAATCGGTTTAGCCGTTCTTGAGTTATAAGTCGAGTAACTAACACGACTTTCTTTTATATATATAGATTATTATATCTGCACCTTAACAAATATTTTATCTTACTTACTGCTGCCACATCAGAAGTTCAACTTTCATTCACATGATGACCTCTTAGAAGACGCGTCGGCTTAGATATGTTTTTGGACCCATTGTTGTATTAAACAAAATGGAAACTAAATTTGTTTTAAGAACTAACTACTACTGTCACTGCAATATACGGGTATAACCCAATAGACTCCTTAAGATGATAACAAAATATATAAAATATGTGTTTTTAGACACCTGTTTAATAAAATAGATGAAACTCAACGTTTTGAAAGGCAAATGTCTATACTCTGGTGCACAACATTTTAATAAATTCGATGACAGGTACCAGGTGTTTTCTAAGACCACAATGTTTGCACAACGGAACCAATTTTCTACTCGGAGTGCCTCATGAAAAAGGTATAAGCGCTTGCTTCCTCAACGTTGTTCTCTTGTTCGCTTAAAATATTGTGGTGAATTGCGTGAGAATAAGTTTCATAATTGTCCTTTCATTGCAAAACCAGATAACGGATACCTCGTTCGTGTAAGGCTTGGATTGTGAGAGTGGATTTCTTTATTCTACCTTAATGGTAATTGAGTTAGCGTTAATGAATGCAAATTTTTTTCTTCGAGTTAAAGAAGAACTTTTTATGCGAATAATGTCTGTTTATGGGTCAGGTTTAACTCCGCAACAATTTGTTAATTCATGATTTGTTTGTAGTATATATCTCATCATAAAACCTACATAGATTTATTTTACAATAAAATAAAAATGTTTTACAATAAAATAATATATTTAAACCAACATTTAAAAACCCGGTCACGTTAAATTAAATCTAGTGAAAAATCAAAAGGGTCGTTCATTTAAAGGTATTGGATTTCTTCTTGACGGGTCAAATTGATTGGTATGGCAGATGGTTGAACAGATTAAAGTATACATTTTTTTGATTCGAAAGTTACAGGAATATTAAGTTACAATTTCATTTTTATAAATGAGACATTGTAATTTGTCTACATAGTAATATTGCCACGAGAGTTTAATAGGTAATGTTTGCTGAATATTTTATACAATTTGTGATCCGAATTTTAATAGCAATGGTATTCTTCTCGTTTTCAATCACTTTTTCTTGTTTTACTGCCTAAGGTTAACCAACTTGTTCTATGTATGGTGTAGTTATTTAATAATCTAAAAGCACAATAATCAAAGTTTCTCAGAAAAACCATTTGAGCTGTATTTATAAAAATGAAAAAAATGTTTACAGAATTTTAAAATTAAAATATTGGTTATTTTATAATTAAAATATTTTACTATTACTTTAGTGAAGTAGAAACATTTCGATAAATTGCAGGCTAAACGACCTAATGACATTTCCAAAATAAAGTTATTTTATTAAAGTAATAATGATGCGAGTATTTAAATAATTAAGATCATCAGACTTTCAGCATGTATTGTTCAATAGAAAGACATTATAATTTTCGACGTACGATTTTTTATTACCGGTAATAAATATATTTCTCTCATTTATTTTTAACCTCACACTAATAATTTAACTCTTGTACATATCAAAATTAAAAAAACAAAACAAATTCATATGAATACCCCAGCTAGCAGCTTATCCGCGTGTAATCAGTCCACGGTGACAGGTTAAGGGGCTTAGCAAATAGGATTATTCAAGATTTAATATTTTTGCCGTCACCACCTGCGGTTGACGCCGGTCTCCTGTCATCCAAGTTAGCTTAGATGTTTTTTTCCCTATATCCTTGGTATTATTTATTCTGTTCCTAATTTAATATATAATTTTCAGACTTGATGATAAAAATGCAATATATTAAAAAGATTACAAAAAAATTATAGTGAAACAAATTTATACATAAAATTTACCAGTAAGAGTGGTAGTACATATAATAAAAACTTTAATTTGCTATCACCTTTACTAATATTATGTTGAATAGATATATCAATAAAATTGTATGTTGAATGTGTTCTATTTTGCTTTGATGAATATTTTTTGGAGAACGTTGTATAGACCTGTTAATCTAAAGAAATTTCATGTAATGATATGTATATGTATATATGTAAATGTCTAAGAAAGAATTTCTAAAGGACTAGTCGTTTGAGCTAACAGAGGACAGTGTAATCATTTTGATGTTTTTATTCTATCGAGTGTATGAGATATTGTTTATGCACCAAAAGAGTTAAAGCCAGTACCTAGTTTTTGTAGTTAAGAAACCACCCTCTTGCCGAGAGCGAGATCTTAAGAGGAATTTTCCGAAGGAATTTTACGTAATCAACAATATATTATTTTTATTTAAGAAGATTTTGAATAAAGTGTTTGTAACCGTTTCTGTAATCCGTATATGAATAATGAAAAAATATTATCTTTTCTTTAAACATATAATATCATTTGTCGTTTTATAATAATAAGTTTAAAACTAATAATATATCCAGTGTGCCAGATTGTTATTTTCGTTTTATTTGCTAGTATGATGAATATAGCTTCACATTTAACTAGTTCACTGTGATCCAAAATGCCGTTCAAGTTCTTTTTATAGATTATATTAGATACAGTAGCAAGTTATAAAGGTTACCAAAGAATAGTTCCTGCTATTGAAAGTTGAAAGTATGTGAAAAGAAATTCGGGCCATGACCTTTTTGACATACTTCTTACTGACACGCCTAGTCCATTTTCTCTATACAGTAGGCTTTATTACTATCACGTGCGCCATTCCTATAGATTTTTTTATAAAGGATTACAGAAATAACTTATTTCCAGTTTTTTTTGGTCCTTTTATATTTTCAGTCCCCATTTATAATCTGTCATTGCTTATTTTAATATATATGTATGTATATATGTGAATATCATGCACTAGCCTAAAATATTTCTCCTAATGTTTCGACTCATCTTTTCCAAGTATGCAAGCGATTAGTATTGTTACATTCCTTGGTTGCTGTAAGGGAGTATTATATGAATATTTTTCCTTCAAAATTTTGTTTTGTAGTGAAAATTTAACCTCTATTATGTTTGCACTTTGAAGCATAATCGCAGGATTGTTTATTTAATGTTCTTCTTTTAATTACGGATAGCTCCGAAAATTTAAAGCGGCTCCCTAAAGAACGAATGTACCGAAATTCTGTGCAGAGTTTAATCTAGCATTCTTTTTCTAATTGGTTTTCCACTAGACATAAATGAGCGCTAAAATCTATCAAAATTTAATCCCAATCTGAACCTTGTTAATGGAATCTCTATATAACTCAATATTTCCAAGAATTTGTACTAAAATACGCAATATTTGTTACAAGAGCAAATTTGGTTTTAAAAAAATCTACGAATAAGAATTTCATTAAATCATTCAAATCTCTTACTTATATGAAATGTATGTATATTGTACGGATCGTACCACAGAGTAAGTATCCTGATTTAATAATGTAGATATGATTTGTGAACCAGATGTTTGATAAGAACACACGAATCCCGTATTATATTTTAGAATGATGTTGAAGTAATGCTACGTAAAATGTTTTATGTTGTAATTTTTGTATTTCGTGACTCCTTATTATATAGGTAGGAAATAAATTGTAAGATCGAGATATGTAATAAGATGTCAAAATTAAGCCGTTATTGCCGACTTTACTCCAAAATTATTAAGCCATTAAGGAAAATGCCAATCTCAGTTATACTCATATGTGAATTGAAAAATCATGCAAAAATTTTAGAACGTGAGAGAAATTGAGCAGGTTTTCTCTCCACGTTGCTTTAGAATGACTGCGAAAACATGTCATAAATTTTGACAGCTTGAATGGTAACGAGGGTTCAGTCTCACTTCCTTGTTATATTCTGGTACAAAACTATCCATATTAATCTAATCAAACGTTGTAATTTGCTGTCGTAAGTTGACTTGCTGTCACTTAAGGCAATAATGATTTTCTTAAAACAATAAAAAATAATATGGAAACAAAATATATATATGTATAAAAACAGTAACAGATTTTACAATTATATTGGTTAGTGATTGTTATGTTTTATACCAAGCAGTGATATTGTTATAATTTAGTTCATTGAGTTGAAACCATGAAGACCATTTAAAAATAAAATAATATTAAATTTTTTATAGTTAAAACTCTCCTATTCTGATAACAACCATTTCTTTTCATCTAAAACCCATTTACATTCTGACCATATAAATTTTACCGCAATCTTAATTTGATTTCATTATTTTAATCTGAACAGTCTACACTTGACTAATTACACGTGTTTAAGCTGACCTAGATTTTACGGCTTTATCCGTTTTGACCTTTACAACCCATTTAATATCCTAACTATTAGCATCCATATCAAATCATGAGATTACGTAAATTGAATTAGAATAATAGGATTTATCAGTCTACTTAAATCATTTTATAAACATCTATTCTATGCAGAGCTTTAAATAATTCAATATTCAATAAACTATTTACAATTATATATGGACTTTTTTCCATGATATCAAAATAAAATGGAAACTGTTCAAAAAGTATGTGAGTGTTAAAATAGTTCATATACATAACTGTACCTCAAAGCATTGGAAAATATTGAAATTACGTGGTGATTTTTATTACAAAAAATCAGCTTCAGTTACATTCGGGTGGTCTACATGTGACGGTGGTCACGATCATCCATTAAATTCAATTGTAGTACCGACGCGGCCAGTAACCAATCGAATTTGCGTTTATATTGAATCGTAGTGGTTTCAAAATTTGCCCAACTTTTAGATGAATATTCGCCTCTTTATGATTCCCTTTACTAAGTATTTAGCCATTATTACATAAATATTTGATTATGTATGTAAAATATTCTACATAATTATCATTAATTTCAGAAAATAACACAAGTGCAATTTAATTTTAAAATATCTTCAAATGCCTGAACGTTTCCCACATACCTATCACATTATTTACATTAAATCTTCCCGAATAAACCTAAATGTAGGAGTACACACTAAAAGGGAGCACAAAATTACTTTCTGTGCGGAATTACAAGCATAATTTAAGGCTGCTTTATTATTCTGTAAAGTTATATACATATATATTGGGACATATAGAATACTTACTATATGTCCCAATATATATGTATAATGTATATAATTACAATAGTAATAAATGATAGAATCATCACAATTTATAAATGAAAGTAAATCTGAAAATAAAGACTCGTACTTTTTTGTCAAAAGGTACAGGAAGAAAACTATATTATTTCAGCATTTTGTATAGGAATTAGTGTATTTTTTTTATTTCTATGATTTTCAACTACAACTACATATGTGTAATCAAAATGCAATTCGAAAAACAAAATTGAAGAAACTAAAAAATTGGGGAAACAACAGTTAGGTTAGTTATTCCGTTGGGTAAAAGCTAAGATTTATTTTGATTTGGTTGTCAACCTGAATTGTTGTTGTTGTCAACCTGTAAAGGGGATTCTTAGGATTAAAAAGAGTTTTATTTTATTTCAACATCCATAACTGCTTGCTCAGAAATATTTTATATAAATTCTTTTGATACGAATTCAACGATAAGCAATTAAGACGCATACATACACATGTTCGCATTTATTATAATAGCGCGTAACTGTACCCTGCGTGAATATATATTATATCTAAATGTTATTAAATTTTAAAAAAATATACTACGCACTAATTAATTATTATTTCACGAATAGTGTTACGCTTGATAATCATATGAATAATGCTTCATTTTGTTAAGCTGAAACTTTTACATTGCTGAACCAACACTAAACAAAAATGATTAATAATAATCACCGCAACTGACTAGCAAATGAAAAAAATCTGTTTGAGAGCTGAGATGAAACAGGAACACGCATACACAAACAAACACTTACACACAGAGAGAGAGAGAGAGAGAGAGAGAGAGAGATCGATGTCTAACTTATAATTGCGTATTAACCCTTCTTTGCGTGGCGATTAAAAGCAAATATTACTCCAACACCATAGAGGATTTTCGTTTAGTGAAATATTAAAGTTGACAATGTTTAAAACATAAGTTCAGTTTAAGCCCTAAAAACTATGTAAAGCTCATATGCTACGTAAATACCAAAATAGTAACGATAAGTTAATAAATTATTTCTTATTTTTACTTATAATATAGTTTCTTGTGTGTAATTTTTTATAAATATATTATATATCTGACAGTAGAAAAACACCTATCATATAACAATTATAGGCTGTCAAAATAACTGGTCTTATTATAATATCACTGTAACATTTTTGTTAGATTCTTTTCAAACAGTAAAATATAAAAGCTGAGTATATAACATATTTGAATTTTTTTAAATAAAATTTTAATACTTTCAAAGTTCGGCACAGGTGGCAAAGTGTTTTTCTCATAAACGGGAACAAACTAGATACATAGCAAAATGCTGTCGCTTAAAATTTTTATTCAAAATGTTTGAGTTAGAAAAAACTGTGCAACTGAAAAGGAACTTTAAAAGTATTTAGACATAAAAAATATATAAGCCGGTATACTGAATTACAGTACATTCAGAAACTTACCAACACCATTTTGGCTGCAGCAAAATTGAGATGGGTAACTGAGTGCACCCTAGGGGCCATTTCGCAAATTGCCCTAAACATTCTACCTCGACCCTTAAGGTTATTTGACCTTAATTATACAGTTGAATTTCTTGTAAGCTTAGATTGAAGTAATTTAATTTACAAATAATGTAGAATTAACTTTAATACTTTAAAATAAATCTGTATTTTTCCGATAAGGTTTTGTATTGCAATTTAGTGTAATAAATTAAATCTTATTTTATACTAGTTTTTTTTTTATAAAACTATTTTCTTTAGTTTTAAAGAAAAACATAATAACTCCTCATCCCAATAATAAGTCACAAATAACGTCTGACGGTCAGAGATATTACTTTAATTAATTATCTATACCTCATCAAAATTGTCTTATTTATTTAGAATGCATTGTTTATGGCCATCCTAAAAGAAAAAAAAACTCCAAATATAGTCGTGGCCGTAATCATGTATTACAATCCAATATATCATTAAATAATGTCTTGTTAAATTGAAGCTACCTCACCATCTAGGTTATTTGACTAAGTTGTTTATTGCATAGACTTCAACAAATGCTACAAACTGAATTTGTTGAAACATAGTGAACAGAAGCATTCACGACAATCTTCTGTGAAAGGTGAAGTAACATAGAAAAAAAAGGACAGTTATGTACGTCAAATAAATTTCCAGTAATGTTTCTATTAAGATTTAAACGTACATTACTTTGAATGACTCAGTAGCAGCATCTATACACCATAAAATCAAAATACACAATTCGATGACCTATATAGGACATCTGGTGTATCGTTTCCAGTGTAGTTTACATAGAAATGTTTGCTTTATCTGCTCGTTTATATCATAGAAAGATATGAATACTAAATGCAATAGCTTTAGTAAACTCAATATCAGTACAAAAAATACATTTAGAGGGATTGTTTTAGTAAAACGGTACATGAAATTTTTATGTCTTATGCTTTTTTTATACGAGTACAATATTCGTGTAAAAGAATTGTAAATATTAACTGATTTTATATTCAAATTAAAATTTATTTATAATAAAATGTATCTAAAACTATTTATAGTACATTTGTAATAACCTATATAATAATTATTTTGATTAAACAATAAATTTCTCCGTAAGTAACAGGGAAAACTTGTGAATTTATTGAATTGAGTAAAATGTTTACTTTATGTTCAGGAACTAGCGAAATCAATTTGTCGATCGTTAAATTTTGCTATCGTTCAAATGAAATCGTTGAAGCACCAAATTGCCAGCTCTCTACGTTGGCTAGTTTCACAGCATTTTTGAAAATTCAAAATATTCTGTATTGAAGTACTAATATTATTTCTTATTTAGATAGTCGTCGAGGCATTCCATAATTTATTTTGGCAATGTCGGAATTCTTTCTCAGTTTATGATTTTACCTGTAAATAACATGATTGTTTATATTTTAGCATATATTTAATGTACAACATTTTTGGTTGGTTTTTTATTTGAATCACGGAGTCTTTCAAAACTGCGAGAAAATTATTTTTCTATTGTTTTTAAGACAATATTTTATGATTAATAATTTTTATAATTTATAAGCTTATTTTCTTGTTCCAATCAAGTTTTTTTTACTAAATAGTATTATATTTTACCGTAGCAGATCTCAAAAAAAATACAAGATAAATCAGTCAGAACGTAAAAGAGTAAAAATGATTTAAAGTGAACGAGAACAGAAATGTATGTATCGGTTAAATATTTGAAACGTTGCCTCGGGCAAATGGGAAAACTGTCAGATGGGACCAAAAACGTGATTGTGTTCAAATATGGAACTAATTTGACTTTAAACCTAAGCTCTTAGTATAAATGTTAAATGAACAGATCAATAAAATAAAATTTAATCTTTGTTTGTTTATTAATAAAGTAAAATTAGTCATCTTTTACCTTTATAAATAAATAACGATTGAGTGCTTAACCCAATTATAATAAGCAATAAACCAATTATAATATGTACTTAAATATCATTGCACACAATTCCTGTGTCTGCCTCTTTATTTGTTCCATTAGTTCTTTAAAAGGCCTGGCCAATTCTGGCCGGATATCCTGAGGCAAGCAGCCGATGTAATGAGGAGTATCTTCAAGCTTAAAAAAACAGTTATTTCTATTCATAAAAATAAAGTACAAATACTTTATTGATTACGTTATTGAAACGAATTATATTTCTTATTGCTAGCAATTTATTTAGAATTCTCGGAGATAAACCTTTTATTTTACTTGGCAGTGTTTACATAATTGATGCAATTCACTTTTGAATTAAAGACAAACTTGAAAAGCGAAATCGTTTTGAAGTCTAGTAAATACAATTACGAGCTGCTGTCTCTAATCCTGTTTACATTAAAACAACTTCGTAATCTGCTGCACTGATTGCTGAAAACATTTAAACAACCAAATATTTAAATAGTAATAGTGCCAGCACCTTCTTTTATAATAAAATATATTGCGATGTTGGTATTACTGTCTATTTTGGTGATATTTGTACCATGATTCCTTTGTGACAGTTCCTTCAAGTTGTGTTCGGATAACCATAAATTCAATTTTGTCACTAAAATACTGTATGAGTATTATTATGTTTTATATTCTTAAAATGAAGAACCCGTGTGTAAAAGATAACTGTAATTGAATTAAGGTAATTGTTAGTTTTAGTATATTTTAATTTCATATTTCAATGTGTTTTATATTTTTTTACATATTATGTTATTCGTGACAGTATATTAAATATTGGCATTGTTAATGATTTATTTTTTGATAATTTTTTAGTGGATAGTTAAAGTAGGTAATAATAGCCTTTGGCATTGTTCTGATTGTTAATATGCTTGTACCATTACTTAGCATTCTTTCGTGTAATAACTAATATTCAATATTTTTTGTCTATCAGTAATAGTTCCTACAGACTGGATGTCTGCTTACACTGTCCCGCTATCTAAACTGCCTATCTAAACTAACTTTAGAATTCGCTTACGTTTTCTATTAACAAAAGGTATCCAAGTGCACATTCCTTTAAATCTCAACTTAAGAAACATCTCTCAATATTATCTTTTGATAAGTAATGTTTTTTTACAATTCTGCATTGCGTTAATATTAAGTTATTAATACACACATTAGTAATTTTTATTATATATTTGTATGCTTATTTAAGTATGTCTCTCTTTTTCTCCTGTTAAAACGTACCTACATTGCAATTTTTACACTTACGTCTTTTGTTAAAAGAGTTTCTTGCAGATATCTTTTGCATTAAACATAAATTATCTTTTTGTGCATCATATTTATTTTATAATATTCTAATTACATATTATTATTTTTTTGGTACATATATAAATATATAGTAAAATATCAAATTTAAATGAATTTCAGTTTACGCTTTATAAATGATCATGCCATTTCTTTTTTGTTTGAATAGTGAGGTGTACAGTATAAGTCTAAAAAATATTTAATTTGAATAGAAACTTAACCTAAATATTATTTAAGTATTATCATAAATACTCTCACACTTTGAAGTGAACCCTATGTATGTTGACAGGCTTGAGCTTTTGACATCTAATTAAAATAATAATAAATATACAAAGATGACATAATAAGCGGTTTTATGGGACATTGACGAGGGAGAAACTTTTTTTTTCCGGCGTCGGGACGTGACGACCCCATCGCCCACTGGTGTATTCCGGTGCAATC
>DVQO01001310.1:0-10369 GCA_018231785.1 Danaus gilippus
AAAAACCTTATAAGAACGAAATCATCCGTCTTCATATTTACGTACCTATAAGGCTATAATCGTAATGGTAGAAACAATCTTTACTATTTTGTATCGAAATCGTTTGCAGGAAACCTTTGTTTAGAATGGTTTTTTATATATAATGTTGTAACATAATATTTCAATTATTGTTATTGTTAAAATTATAGACATGTTTCATCGTATATTCGTTTTTGCCTGCATTGTCGCGGTAACGAAATCCGCAGTGGTTGACACTTTATTAAATATACGTAAGATAATAAATGTACACGTAACACGAATGACATTAAATATGTTTAAGAAATATGAAAAAAACTCAAATACAACAAAAGTTATTGCTAGGCAGATTCAGTAACTTATGTTTGTAAAATAGATGAAGTTTGTTAAAATTAACAGTTCACCAAAATGACGTCAATTTGGGTGCTTACGGTGGACGAGTAGACATCGGCCAGGTTCCGGATATTACTGAAATGACGGATTTGGATAAAAAAGCCAGCAGCGACGCTCTTCGTGTGGTCGAGAGTATGCGCGGCTTGTTCGCGACAGGAATAATGACGATTCCACCCCTCGACCCTTATGAGGATAAGGATTTAAAACCTCTCCGATTTACCAAAAAAGATTCCAAACTTATAACGTAAGTATGTCAAAACTATTGTTTTGATTAATCTATTGATTAAAATCTATTTAGCCTTTATAAGTATGTAATATATAAAAATCATTGTTAGGCTTTGGGACACGATATTTTCATATACTTAGTCCATGGTATATATATACACTTTAATTGTTACGTATGAGAATTTTGCAGATCTACTGTACAGTGTACTAGTTTAAATTTAAAAAGTTTTTTTTCAGAGGACAAATGAAAATACAAGAAGTAAAAGTGGAAGGAGCTAAAGCGTTCAAAATTAATTCCTTACAACTTCGCTTGAACACGTTGAGAACTGATGTCGACTTCATAATTCCATCGCTCCATGGTCATGGTATAGCTTTTTGGTTTTCTTTTCGTTAATAGGGATTTCTTAATAAATAAGTTATAGCAAATTATAAATTACTCTCCGAATATTAGAAATTAAATGACAACACTAAGGTCCCTTTCAGATTCTATCTTAAATAAGAATCGCCAACATTTTAAATATTTTCTATACGTTGATACACAAAAAAAATTATAAACATTAAATACTTTGCAATTTCTATTGCATTTTTTAATTATTGAAATGTTTTTTTTTTCAGTTTCATTCCACTTTGATTTATATTTAGGAGGTATCCTTCCCGTACGACTGGATGGCAAAGTAAAGTAATTAATAAATTCAAAAGCTTATATTAATTAATGTAATTAAGATTTTCTACCTATGATTAACTGTTGGAAACATGAACAATTATTGTATATAGTACATAGACAAGGAAATACCTAAATAATAATATCGTTCTTAAATGAGTCAGTTTAGGGTCGAAAGTCATATCATGACTTTTAATGCCAATAAAAATTTATTACAAGACAATTCACAAATTTTTAAGTGTTAGATTATATTAAGTATTTAAAAACTTTCTCATAAATTCAACTTTTTTCTTCGTTTTAAAGTGTGAATATACACATGTTCAGAGAAAAAAAAATTGTTATCTAAATTTTCATTGTTCTTCTTATTACTTACTTCACTTATTGATAGACCTATCCTTTTATTTTAACTTCACTACATGAAAATGAATTAGGAAGTTATTTATTGAATTTTATCGATGTTTTAATTTTTTTAAGTTCTCTCATGTTTTTTTTTTTCTTTGCAAAATTACCCAGTTAGTTGTGAGTTTGAGTAAAAAAAATGAAATTAAAGTCGGCACTCATTCCTGAGATTTTATATAACATGTAACGTTTGAGAAGTCCTTATATTCTACAGCTTCAATGTAACGGGAATTAGTGTGGTCGGCGCCTTAGGCACTGAGGAGGTGGATCACGAAGGAAAGAAAGTGTTTCAGGTGCAAGCGATGCAGGGAAAATTCCACGCAGACGATGTTCACGTACGTTAGAATATTGAAAGGACATAATATTTTTATTTAAGTTATCATATAATAATATATTTCTTTCAGTTGTCTTTAGAAGGTGTCGGAAGGAAATTGATTCAAGATATTTTGAATTTCTTGAACGAATCCAAAATCCTTGATAATTCGCCGGAACTTAAATTTATCAAGAGACGCGTGAACAATTACGTCGCACACATATTGATGACAAAAGTAAACAAAGCTCTTGAGGGGCTTACTGTCGCCCAACTCAAAGCCTATATTCTAGGTTAATTAGAAAATCTGGCAAGCAAAATATATTAGCAATAATAATAATAAACTAATTATTCTTTCCATCATAAATATTTATTTCGTATCCTTAATGACAGATGCACTTTGGCTGACATTTAATATTGTTTTAATGAAATCACCGAGGCTAACTTTAGACAGATATTCGTTAGCTTGCGAAACAGCATAATTCCAAGTTCCGTTGACAATGTCATCGTGAAAGCCATTCAAGATGGC
The DNA here is from genome assembly GCA_018231785.1 of Danaus gilippus. Lineage (NCBI taxonomy): Eukaryota > Metazoa > Arthropoda > Insecta > Lepidoptera > Nymphalidae > Danaus > Danaus gilippus. The sequence continues at coordinate 2,533 of DVQO01001310.1, forward strand.
TGCCCCTTCAGCATTCAGCACTTGGTTGATTAAGAAAGTGCTCTTCTCTAAATTAGCCTACAATAGAAAATTTGTAAAGTAAAAAATATGATAAAAAAAAAATACGGTAAATTGTATAGAAATGTAAAGATAAAGCTTTACAATGAAGTACATATTGTAAAACCGATATGAATACCAATTTAATATTTTAATTAAATGTTTAATAGCTTTATTATTTTAAAAATAGTAATTTTACATACCTTAACTTTTTTAACGTTATACTCCAATGAAAATTGGTCGATCTTGGAACTAAAGTCATCAACACGGACAAATCGCACTGTCGACAGAGCTACAACATCCTTCAGTTGAATTCTATAAAAAGAAAACTCACGCTTTAATATAAAAAGGACACAAACCCTGAATGCAAACAAAAATTTGTTTTAAACTTACGTCATTCCTCCTGATCCTTTTATTGGATAGAAATAATATGCACTTCCCTTTAGCGAATACTTATCTGCAATAAGTTTTAAAAAAGTATTTAATATGTTGGATAATATATGTAATATAATCTGTCCATGAAATAACGATATAATTACCTGAATGTAGTGTCAGTATTTGAACTCTGATTTGAGCCGTCAATGTCATACTATCTTTACTTTGTAATACATTAATCTTCTCTAAAGAGAATGTATCGAGTCCCGTCAGCTGCATTTTGCCAATGCTAAACGTCATTCTTAAAAAAAAAGATACAAATAGAACACTAAGAACGTAATTTAGGTTGTGAGTTATGTAAATTAATATCTAGCTTGTTTTTGTATCAATCGCTATTCAAAACTCGTTGCTATTATGTATCCATTTATCCATAAAACTATACAATAAGCTATATACTATCAGGTTTACGGGTCTTTAAAAAAGTAACATTTAAACACCATGACGTACTTATATACAGATTAAAAACATGAGTCGCTGTTATTTAAATGATTAATCGTTACAACCAAGAAAAGGTATTATGTTCTTCTTTAGCTAATGTTGAGAATTCATTCAAATTGAGTTAGACATCTTTACACGTTAAATGTTATAGGAACATTTTAAATAACTTTCTTTAAAGTCTTTTAAATTTAAACATGAATATTCTAATATTTCATCGTATCGAAAACAATCTTACTTGAATAGGCTAGAGTTTTTTTATTTTAATACGCTAAGACAATTGATTTTATTAATTAAAAATTAAATATACTTACTTAATTCCATTTCCATCATAAAAACCGTCGATACCATCGATATCTAGAGTTTTAATAGAGGGAAGTTTAAAAAGATTTGTCTGTACAGCTCCTTCGCGCCATTTAGTTAACAGTACTGACACCTTTTCTTCAAGCTCATTGGATGCTAATTGAAGAAATTATATTAATTTATTTTTGGGTGCAACAAAAAAAAACCTTAAATATTTTATTCAAAAATCATCTATTATTGAAATGAAATTAAAATTTTCGGATTTAGTACTTACCCGTTTTTAATTATTTTGACTATCAAGTCCCGACGTTTCGGTTACTTTTCAGCAACCGCGACACGGTTTGAATGGGTTGGGAGCATGTAGTTAAACGCGTATAAATTCGAAAATTTTAATTTTATTTCAACGAATACTCGCAAAAGTCTTAGATCTCACTATCATTTGCTATTATATTATCTTGTTTTATTTGTTTTCACGTAGTGGTTTACATTTTTATACCTAAATTATAAATATCCTTATAAAATATATAAAAAATACTTACGTTTTACACTGTCTCCATTCACTACTACTGATAAAACTATAACTATAAAAAAGATACTGAAAATTCTAATATGCATTTTGCAGTAACTGCTTCACGTTAGTCGTTAGTCAGAAATGTTGAGGAAAGCCGTACTTTTAAAGCTATTCCTATTTATATATGCACCATTATGTTACGATTACGATATTTACATAGCATAAACGGAATGTCCTTTTCGGTAATCCTGCCAGACGTAATAATAACTTGCTATCAAAAGGTTTTATTACTCCCGTACGCATCGCGGTACTAGTTACAAGAGTTATATTGACGATGATAAAATGTTTTACCATTTACAAACTCGGTTTTATCAAAGATTTTATAAATTAAACAAACCTGTCCAATATCTGGTCAAGGGTAATTGTGGTAATAAGACTGAATAGCTGTCTTTAATAACATCAAGATAAATAACAACATGACAAAGAATTTTAGTCTTAACTGTTTGATATACAAGCAGACGCCCGTTTCGGTTGACCTGATTACTCATCTTATTAAAGCTAATTTAACTCCGTATTCGCGAGAATAATATTTGTTTAGTGCATACATATATGAATGTGTCACTGGAGCTACCAAAGTAAGTTTAAATAATTCCAAAATCTTTCAGGAATGAAGGTCAAGGCTAAACACAGTATTCATATAGATTACATTGGTTTCTGCGAATCTTTCTGCTAATCTCGAAATGAGTGATATTAAACGCATTTTTTGCGTGATATCTTTCCTGTGTATATCTTAATTCCTTCCGTATTCATCATGAGCAATTTAAAAATATTTCATATTATTATCATAAAAGCTTATAAAAGCATATTATTTCATTATTATTCAAAAACCATCGATCAAATTTTATAAATTAAGCAATGATAATATTTTCAAATATACGGGAATCTTTTGGCAAAATATGAATATCATATCTGTTTGAACTCAAAATGTATTAATCGAAGTAATCCAGGAATTTTATTACTTTCAAAACATTATTTTGTGTCTCTTTCCAACAGAATCTCGAATAGGGAACAACATAGAGAGCATATAATTAGAAATATCCTAGAGCAACATTTATAAAAGTTGTTATCATATTCATTCCAAAATCCGTTCAGAGATTTAAAAGTATATTGCAATTCGCATAATAGTTCAAAAAATATTATAAATTGTATTACTTTTACATCAGTGTTTTATAGGTAGGTATAGAAATTATAATTTTAAAAGACCATATATTTATTTAGTGAAATAATATCCTTTGGAAATTAAACTGTAAGATCAATGGAGATTAGAATTTAGACCGTGGTGGCTGTCTGCTGATGCAGCAAACATATGCAAACGTCACTTTCAAATTCTAGGTCTCAGATGTCAAGCAAAATGTCAACGTGAACGTGAACATAAATAGAAAAACCAAAGCAGCCGCTAAATTAACCAAAGCTAATATAATGCGCTCAAAATCTGGGGACTTGTAAATTAGGTCGAAAATAGACTCTTACCTTCTGACTTACTATAGAACCATTAAGTAAAAATATAAAGAATTGCATTGACTTAGTATTGAGATCGCATTCATACAAAAATGGTCAATCGAAATAAACTTCGAGAAGTCTACAACGACCTGAAGAAAGTGCTTACATGGAATTATTTAAAAGGAATTATAGTAAATCCGTCTCAGTTACACATAGCCTGTTTCCTTATATTAATCGCTGAATTAATAATAAATATACTAGTAGTGGAAAGAGTGCCTTATACTGAAATAGATTGGAAAGCTTATATGCAAGAATGTGAAGGATTTCTAAATGGAACCCTCGATTACAGTAAACTTCGTGGTGATACTGGCCCATTGGTGTACCCTGCAGGTTTTGTCTACATCTATTCTATATTCTATTTCATCACTAACCGCGGTACCAATATAAAACTAGCTCAATATTTATTCATTATCATCTATCTATTGTTATTAACTTTAGTTTTAAGAATTTATAAGAAAACTCGGAAAGTGCCTCCTTATGTATTAGTTATAACAATTTTAACTTCATATAGAATACATTCAATCCATGTCTTGCGTATGTTTAATGATCCTGTCGCTGTTCTGTTTCTGTATGCATCCCTTAATTTCTTTTTAGATTCGAAATGGTATTTAGGCAGTCTCTTTTACAGTTTAGCAGTTTCTATAAAGATGAATGTACTTCTTTATGCTCCAGCACTATTTTTCTTTTATCTAGTAAACCTAGGGCTAAAAGGAACAATAAAGCAGTTACTACTGTGTGGAGTAACACAATTAGTGTTAGGGATGCCATTTTTAGTAGTAGCTCCTATAGCATACATTAAGGGTAGTTTTGACCTGGGTAGAGTGTTTAACCACACTTGGACCGTTAACTATAGATTTTTAGACATAAAAACATTTGAGAGCAAATTCTTTCATTTAACATTGTTAGGTATTCACATAATGCTTTTAATTTTATGTTTACCGATGTGTATAAAATATTTTCAAAGTTATTGTCGATTGAAGTATGTACAAAGACAAGTACAGCCCCAAATTGATGCTAAAAACAGAGAAAATAAGAAAAGAGCAAAGTTGAGAAAAGATGTTAAAAATAATTTGAATCAACCTGATGAGACACTCTCTAAAGAACAAGAAGCGTTCCTTAATTCTTTTGAAGCTATGCTTAAAAATTCATCACAAAAAAGCAAACCAGATAAAGCAATAAAAGAGCATGAAAGGGAAAAACATTTTAGTATTAATTTTGATATCTTATCTCAACTGTTTATTCTTCCAATGTTTTTGGTTAATTTTATAGGTATTGTATGTGCTAGAAGTCTGCATTATCAATTCTATTCATGGTATTTTCATACTTTACCTTATTTATTATGGTGTACCAATTATTCCGTTATTGTTAGATTCTTAATACTGGCATTAATAGAACTATGTTGGAATACTTATCCTAGTACAGATATCACAAGTGCCCTTCTACATGTATGTCATATCAGTATATTGTATGGAGTTTATAAGAAAATGGCTACAGAATTAAACATTACATCAAAACTAACATAAATATGTAACGATAAATTTATATTAGTTTTAAAATGCAATGTTGTCAAATGTTTATTAAAGTTTATTACTGAAGTTGTCTTATTATTTTTTATATACGATTTTATTAATAGCTTACTATTGATTTGATAATTGGGTACTTGGTTAATACAGAATATCCTTAATTTATTGTATCCTCATTTGTTATTGGTCTAAATAATTTATAAGCAGTTTCAAAAAATTCATTCTGAATATACTCAAGTATAGATAAAATAAAAGATTATTAGTTAAGCGTTTTGAGAAATATTTATTATGAACCTTATTAAATAAAACTAATCAAAGGGAAATCTAATTAGAATCTTAAATTTAGAGATAGAGGCATAACATTTCCTCCTTTATCACAAAGTCCACTATAAATGGAATCAATCACCACTGCCTAATATTCCCGTAACAAATCAAGATCTTAGTGACTACGATTTTATATAGTTTTTGTATATGTCGTAGTACAATCACAAATGTAATTAAAATATTTGACATTACGAGCTAACCGGGTGGCTACATGTACACATTAAAATACTGAAGTCATTTAAAATAACTTGATTGATGACAGATAAACTGAAAGCATCATATAAATGACTAAAAAACCGTTATTGCAATAATACCAAGACATATACTCATCAAGCTTGCAAGAGAAAACCTTTACTCATAGGCAATATAAATAAAAGGAGAGAAATGCACTTAGTTTGTATTCAAACAAAAGATTAAAGATCTGTAAAGAAATTTACTTCAGAAAAAAGAAAACAATACATTAGCTATTGCCAAAAACTATTATAAAGTAAATATATAATGACGATTTCTTATCTCACATTGATATAATATGTTAGTCACAATTTGACTAAACAAGCTAATATTAAAAACACTGTATTATGGGCGCGAACATTAGTCCACATGAGGTTATATCATAAAACTGAAACAATTTTAAGTCCTAGTTAATTCTAGAATTATGTTAATGTCTTAACGAGTCTATTCATTTCTTTAGTTGACTATGCACTTGTGCTGTCCAATAAATGGAGGCCTAATTTAGAAAGTGGACAATAATTGTTTCATAAATATAATAAGAGTCAAATAACCCCAGTCATATATTTTTCAGTCATATTTGTCAAAGATATACAAATCATACTATTATGTATGTACTAGTAGTGCTAACATTTGACGTAGGTCTATGGCGCTCTATAAATACAAATGTATAGTATCATAAAACCAACAGGGATAGAATACAACAGCAGTCTCACGGGACTGTTTTTTAAACAAATCATAACGAAATTACAAATAAACATTTACACAAAGCCGAAGTTTTTAGTTTTGATAGCGAGTAATAATTTATGTTTGAGAACGTGTCGAGAGGAGTACAGAGGTATGTAGAGTCGAGAGATGCAGGTATTAGCGGTGGGGAGGTGAGCGTCGTCAGCTGGTCGGATGGTCACAGACGGCATGGGCTGGAAGCCTTCTTCTGACGCCGGAAGCGCAGGAGACCCGGTCCAGAAATATACCTTTCAATATAACAATCATTATTTTTAAGTACTAATAAGTCTTAAAAATACTAAGCAACAAGCAAAACTTACTAAATCTTGTCTTTCTAAATGCGTCATCTTATCAACGATAGCCCACAGCCATCGTTTAAAACGAGCAAGTCGTTCCGGAGGTTCACCGCTTTCATCGTTGAAGCTCGTGTATGATACTAGTGCCGTCACATTTATATCTCCTACACCGTTTAATAGAAGTCGTAAATCTTCAGCCGTTAGGCCTTCTAGCGCAGATTCAGGAAGTACATCTAGTACACCAACACGCATTGCCTGTAAGGGAAATATAGAGTTATAGACACGAATGCACGGGGTGACGCCTCAAAGAAACGTAATCAATAATGAAAAACATACCTCAAGAGCTTTTTCTTGTGATAACAGCATGCGGTGTTGGGCATATTTTCGTACATAGTCATACACATTGAGAGCTGTAACTTCAATTTCCCGACCGCCAGGCACCAGTTCAACGCAGCCACCACCTTCTTCTTCACACATTTCCAAACTGTAAATTGAAAAATATAATGGTTTAGAATAACATAAATGAAATGGACAAATAATTTTGCTTTTCAAAATGGGAAGCGTTTTGCTTGTAATATACCTAAAGTTGAGATCAAGAGCTGCAAACAGTGAATGCGAGTCGCCAGTTTCAGCATCGACAACCAGCTGACGAAGGCTCTCGTAGACGACGGGATCGAAGAATGCCAGATCGTGAAATCTGACGGGTCTACCCAGTATGTACTTCAATACGTGACGATTTAAAAACATCGGGCAGAGTTCATTTTGTAACAAGCATAAACCGATAATCCTGAAAAATAAAACAAAATTATATAGCAGACGAAAACAAAAGTAATAACAATTTTATTAAATATTTAAAACAAGTAAAGATTTCTAAATTTAAAGGATTCTAATCATAATATTATGGAGCGAGGCCGACTAAGTCAATCGAGGTATAAATTCAAAATGTATATAAAAAAACTACTATTTTAACATAACTTATGGGATGTTCATTCTGACCTGCCAACATTTCTGAAGGCGTTGATCCGTTCAAGCGTGGCGCGTCCCTGTCTCGGCGAATAGTACCCTCGCTTGCCGGGTGAGTAGAACAATGGGGCGGCGTCGTCGGAGGCCGCCGTGGTGGCGCCAGCCGCCGCCCCCGCGCCCGCGCCACCACCGCGCTCTGAGAGCGAGAACACGTCCAGATCTATGTGAAGACAACCATTTTAATGTGAACCAGGGATCGGAATATTAACTATTGGAAGTTTTCTCTGAGATATATTTATGTTATACAAGCTTCATTCGAGTTTTATATAATTTCGATCCCTGATTATGAAATAAAAAGCTGACAAACAAAATAATTCCGCAAAATAAAATCAAGATATACACGTGATTTTATTACCTAGTATAGCTTCTGATGGATGTAGTACTATGAGATCCATAGCCTCTCGTACTTTCTGCCGCAGTGCGTCTTCGCTTGCCAG
>DVQO01001311.1:0-10364 GCA_018231785.1 Danaus gilippus
AACTAAACCTTTTTAATACTTTGAATGACACATTTTTCAGTTCAACCTTATTAACATTAATATTTCTTCTAATTTCATCTAACAAAGAGTTACTATAAAAGTAATTTATAATTAACTTGTGCTATAAATCTTTTAAGAACATTGTTCAATTACAATTAATGGTTCTGCATTTGGATCTATTACAAGTAAAATTGACAACTTACAAGTAAAAATATTCAATTATAAGACAAATCACTTACAGTATCCATTCTTACATATTTTTTGATTGCATGAATAAATTGGCTTTATCAATAAACAAAATGTAAAAATTGAAATAATAATTAGAAACGTATTTTATACCAATACTTTAAGAGAAATCAAATTTATTTATTTTACCATCAGGATGACTTTGGCAAATTAGTTCTTATATTATTAATGTAAATGTTTTTACAAATATTTAGCTGAATACTGTGGGACGTCTTTTTTACTATGGTTTTTACTTTTATCTTTTATTTTTCTTTTAATAAATTAAAATTTATAATTCAAGTTTCATACCTTGAATTCAATATTTTTATACAAATAATTAATTAGCCACGATATGAAAAATGTTTATTGTTTGGATGTTTTTTTTTGTTGTTAATAAGAGTGAATTACATTACATGAACCTGTCAGTGGTAATTGTGTTCATTAAATATAAAGACTTCATTGTTATATAAACTAAATTGTTTTAATATTATTAAAATTTAATTTTGTTCAATATCATAGCACGTACTGAATTCGTTATCCCCTTTTAAATGACATCCTGAGTGTAACATTAAAATAATGATACCAATTTACTTTAACCGAATGATTTAAATTGAACGAATGATAAAATAACAATACTCTGTAATTTAAGTATTATTTTTGAATCACGTTTTTGACATATTTATATATTTTAAGAGACTGTTTTCAATTTGTCATCCGTGAATTAATAACGGATCCGCTTTACATATAAATGAAACTGATGCTCCCGTGATTTTGAGGAAAACTTTAATTACATGTTTTGTTTCTTCGATAAAAAAGTGAGTCATTTTATTTAAAATATTTTTTAAAGCAAAAGGGAAAAATAATTAATTAACTATTTGATTTTTTTTTATTAGGTATCGAGTAGACTTCAGAATGATGAAGCAATAATAATATATTTGAGCTCACCAATATTTGATTTCTAGTTTAGAATTAATCGTTTATAATGAATGGGTTCTCGTTCCAGTAATTCCTGAGATCAAAGACCAAGTTATTAATAAATTATTGATTTAATTTGCGAATTCAAGAGAAAACAATTGACGGGGGTTTGGTTCTAGATTTCATTTCATTTAATTTCCTATTTAAAAATAATTACTATTGATTTTACACCAAGAAATATAATCTATACCTTCAAGTCGTTCGCCCGTACAAAGATGGCTATATACGTAAGTATTAAGCTATTAGGAAAACATCAAAACATAATATTATATATAACAGTTACATACTAAAGCTGTTAATACTTAATAATATATATTTTTATTCATTTAATATAAGTAATACAAGGATCTCGTCTGTCCGTTATCACGGCTACTGTAAAGTAACCGAAACAGCGGGTGTATGTAGTTTTTTACAAAAATAAAGTCGCGTAGTATAATCCGATAAATATTAGATTCATTGAAATAATACAAGGATTGTACAATTTTTTCTTGTTACATCAAGTTCTTGTTATACCAATGTTATGTAGATTATTCATATTAAAAAATATTTTTGACAAATTTGTAAGCTGTAGTGGCTACTACAGCTTTAGAGAGTGAGTGAGTTGTAATTCTCTGGACGTACCCTAAAAATTCGGGCCCGAAGGATCTTGGATACAGCCGTCCCAAGAGAGCCTTTATGAGACCGGACCTCAGCATCGAAAGTCGTTGATAGGGTAAAGTGAAATCAAAATCAAATATTTCATAACAAAATTGGAGTCACTTGTAATATTACAAAACAATATTTTAGGCCTTTTGAAAACAATTTGTAAGGAACAATATAGCCAATTTGGCTTTATTACAAGCGGATCCATTCTTAATAAGAGTTAAATCTCACAAGCTTGCTTCTATGCTGTAGTAAAGCATTTTATAAAGATGAAGCTGTACCAAATAAATGTATCGAAGCTAAGGTACAAACATAATTAATATTGTTTTTTATATGTGGAAAATAAAAATTATTCCTTTATTTTTTGAATCACCTCTGTTTGATACAGTTTTTTGTCATCACAAAAAAATCTGTTTTGGTATTGTGTCATGCTTCATCAACGCTCTTATCTTTTATAACACAAAACAAAATAAAACTGTCTCTATTGTTGTCTACCGATTACCACTCATAAATTTTATGTATACCCTAGTCACAGCAACACTATGTGAACTATAAATAAAGTTTTTATGCACCGAATGCACGTAAAACTATTAAAACTGTTCGTTTTTGAAGAAATTTGGAAATATTTTTATTTTAGGATAGTATGAATCTATTAGTATCCCTTTTACCGCCACTGAATGAAGTAGATTAATAAATGCAAATCATGTTTTTTAGCCAATCTTGGTCCACTGCTGGACATCGTAAGCACATTCTGCCGGCATCCAGTGCGGTACGCCAGAAGATAAAGAAATCGATGGCGGTAGGTGATAAAATAACAAGACTGACTGACAGACACTCACATCTCGTCTGCCTGTGATGACGGTTGCTGTAAAGTAGCTTAAACGTCGGCAGTATGTAGTTTATAGTCAAAAATAAAAAAACACGTAGTAAATCCGAAAATATTAGTTTCATTTAAATGAGTACTCGCGAAAATCTTAGATCTCATTAGGCCTCTCCGGATTCGCTGTCGTTTCACCTATCTGTCATATAATATCCAATATATTCGTACTATTTGATATAAATGTGAAAGTATGTACATTTTTACTTTTTTGTCATTCATCTCGAAACTACTCATTTAAAATATGAATCATTATATCACGCGTTGTACATATTTTCAGTAATTAATAACAAATGATGTCAAATGTGACCTAAATACATCGATCATAAATTAGACTTAAAGATGAGTTATTGTAAAACTAACCTGAAATTACCACTTTAACCAAAATAGCAGCCCATATAACGCAAGTAGAGTTTATTGACACCACTATGCTTGAATATCTGAATGTGTCAGCTTTTGAGAGTTCATAATCTTTTGTAGAAGAAATATATCATATAATAATAAAATGTTGATAGCGTTTTCATGATAGGTATAATAATTTATAATATACTTTAAGTGTTTGTTTAATCATAGCTCCAACGGACACGACCAAATCCTAGCAAAACTCTCTCCATACGTTAAATGAACCAAAATATTTCTTTGCTTCAATTGCATTTTGCTTTACATCCACGAATGGTTTCTTTCAAATATTTTCTATCCATTCATCCGCAGTCTCCGCGGTGTCCTTCAAGTCTGATTGCTTCGATTCGAACAGAAATAAACTCTCCCCTTGGAACAATGTGATATAACAAACGATCAGTTTGTTTAAAACTCGAACGTACTATGTTTTATTGGATTTTATATTGGGAGGAATTGAAGAGACTTCGAAATAATATTGTGTGATCGCACCGTTCTGTTTGAAAATGCTTTTTTAAGTTAACATTAATTATATGGATTAATTTCTTAGAGCACAAAGATACAATTATGTGTTTATTTAGTTATTTATGTGTATTGAATGCAATTTGCAAGCTATGCTAACACTGCGCGTATGGTTAAACAATTAACAAATATATTTTATAAAGTGGTTCTTATATTTTAATAAATCTGTGTAATGCTTCTTATGAATTAGACTATATTAAACCACATTTGAGAAGTCGTTTTATTTGAATTAATCTTTATAACTATGTAATGTCACATTTATGTCATATAAATGTTGAAAAAGAATTGCCTTTCATAAATTACATAATGACTTTGATTAATCTTCAAAACGATTGAAATATAATTTGTTTCTTTTCAGACTTATTAAATATAAATATCCTTTAAGAAACAAATATTTCTCATCTCAAAATTATAATTACAAGGTATTTTAATCAAGTTAGGGAATTTAATTTTGAAACATCACGCCGGCCAATAATGATCACTCGTTGGCCTTGTTTTAAATAACTATTTCGCCGCTACACTCCCTCGAGCTTGTTAAATGCTGAGTGTTGGCATGAAAATTAAGTTTATACCGTCCCTTGATATTCATAATTCATAACACAACATTGAATATTATTAAAGGAATTTGGAAGTCTCTTTGATACAGATATACGATTAGAAAGTTCAGCTTTTGAGAGTTCATAATCTTTTGTAGAAGAAATATATCATATAATAATAAAATGTTGATAGCGTTTTCATGATAGGTATAATAATTTATAATATACTTTAAGTGTTTGTTTAATCATAGCTCCAACGGACACGACCAAATCCTAGCAAAACTCTCTCCATACGTTAAATGAACCAAAATATTTCTTTGCTTCAATTGCATTTTGCTTTACATCCACGAATGGTTTCTTTCAAATATTTTCTATCCATTCATCCGCAGTCTCCGCGGTGTCCTTCAAGTCTGATTGCTTCGATTCGAACAGAAATAAACTCTCCCCTTGGAACAATGTGATATAACAAACGATCAGTTTGTTTAAAACTCGAACGTACTATGTTTTATTGGATTTTATATTGGGAGGAATTGAAGAGACTTCGAAATAATATTGTGTGATCGCACCGTTCTGTTTGAAAATGCTTTTTTAAGTTAACATTAATTATATGGATTAATTTCTTAGAGCACAAAGATACAATTATGTGTTTATTTAGTTATTTATGTGTATTGAATGCAATTTGCAAGCTATGCTAACACTGCGCGTATGGTTAAACAATTAACAAATATATTTTATAAAGTGGTTCTTATATTTTAATAAATCTGTGTAATGCTTCTTATGAATTAGACTATATTAAACCACATTTGAGAAGTCGTTTTATTTGAATTAATCTTTATAACTATGTAATGTCACATTTATGTCATATAAATGTTGAAAAAGAATTGCCTTTCATAAATTACATAATGACTTTGATTAATCTTCAAAACGATTGAAATATAATTTGTTTCTTTTCAGACTTATTAAATATAAATATCCTTTAAGAAACAAATATTTCTCATCTCAAAATTATAATTACAAGGTATTTTAATCAAGTTAGGGAATTTAATTTTGAAACATCACGCCGGCCAATAATGATCACTCGTTGGCCTTGTTTTAAATAACTATTTCGCCGCTACACTCCCTCGAGCTTGTTAAATGCTGAGTGTTGGCATGAAAATTAAGTTTATACCGTCCCTTGATATTCATAATTCATAACACAACATTGAATATTATTAAAGGAATTTGGAAGTCTCTTTGATACAGATATACGATTAGAAAGTTAGTATTAATGTTGGGTTACAAGTAGAAAAGTGACTAAATATATCATTGAATTACCTTTTATATATTCGAATCTAATAGAATAAAAAATAATATTGAGTTATTATTATTATTCTTTTTCTTTTTATTATTCAAAATATATTGAATTATATTAAGATTTTTAAATAATAATTCAAAACTTTACGATTTTGTACTTGAGTATCTTTATATTAAGATGACTTAATAATATATTATAATAAATAGTGACTGTTTATTTACCAATTCTATTTACTTATTCATTTCATTTATATTACAGTGCTGTAGGAATAATAGATACATCTTTCTTGTTTCAACTTATTTCAACTATTTTTTGAAAGAAATGCTATAACCTTCGTTCGTTCCGAGTCCACTAGTGCCATTGTGTTTTCATGACCTTTATTCGTTACTTAACGTTCAACATTATAAAGCTTTGAAACGAAAAGCCCAACTGATAAAATAAAAATTTACAAATACAGATTTAATAAAATGTGCTGTCTATTCGAATTCAATATTCTTAACTTGATATTTTAAACCTGAAATAGATGTTAGGGATTTTAAGTATTGCGCTCTAAAATTAATCGAATTTAATAGTGTAATTCAGATTTTCATTCTCTTTTTTGCTTATTTTGAATATATTTATTTTCACACGTTAAGTCTTATGAAACATGAACAGAAACGATTTCAATTGAAGCGTGCACCGTACCCGTCTATCACAACAACTACTGATACATAAAACGTATACGATTTCAAGTATATTCGTAAAGTTTTTAAGTCCTCGGTCTTTCCTTACAACAAATTTTCTGTAAAATATGTGTTACTTTCAAGTCTTATTTTAGTTTTTAATGGTTTAATAATTACACCCAAGTCCAAAGGATGCACAATAAAATCCTATTCATTGTGAGATCCTGCGCCTCGTGTGTAGTTTGACGTCTGTTAGAAGTGTGACGGTCTTTTAGCTGGATCGTTTGGTTTGAACTGTTATTGTAACAATAATAATCTTAACATATTCCTTTATAGTTTCAATTCTACTGAGCTCGTTAGAAAGCTTTTTTATGAAAAATTAAAGAGACAATGCGTAGTTTACGTGGATTTATTGATACAAATATATAATTAGATTAATTTTAATTTCCGATGTGCGGTAATTCATTGAACGAGAGACTATTTTTTAAAACTATTTAATTAAATTACTGTCATTGCTTTACAGAGTGTTGTTTTCTAGGACACAATATCAATGACAGAATTGTTTTTGTGTAGGAAATATATCAAAAGTTAAAAGATATTACAAATTTCTTTTTGGCGTCATCATAAATTTAAATCAAAATGTTATTGATATTATCGGTAAGGAGAGGAGCTTGGATGGTGAAGACGAGGGTATACCGTGATTTAAATAGGGTCCTCTAAGCCTACACCTGGGTCGTGAATCCCAGGCATGTTTGAAGTTCTTCTCTATACAACGATGGACCTGGCACTCGCACGATGATTCCATGGAATGATGTCTTTCATCTGAAGTAAAAATTGCATATAAGAAAACAGTATAATTTATTACATTGGAAAATAATTATGTCTGGCTACAATACGTTCTGATGCTTTGTTTTATGGCTTTATAAAAATAATCATCAAAATATAATTAATTGCTTAAGGAATTTTTGTGATAAAAGATCAATACCATATAGTTACAATAGTGGACATTTCAGCAGGTATGAGTCTAGACCCTGACAGCTAGAGTTCCTTTTATATTTTATTCTAATAAAATAAATATAAATGCAAGTTTTCAGATCACCTTAAAGTACTTTGTTATATGACAGTATCCATATCAGGCGAGCACACGCGACGCCACTGAACTCACTGTTTTATTATTCAAATGGATACACTAAATCTTCGCAGAAGTAATTTCACTCGTTCATATAAAATATAACTTTCTAGATATATTTGAGAATTCTTCGTCACACATTTTTATGTTCATTTGCTGCACTTTTACATATTCTATTCATAATTTATAGCCACTCATTAGTCTAATAGAAATATTTAAATTGCATATATGTACTTCCTAATAATTTGTTAATCAGAAATTTATATTTTGTCACAAGACTAAATAGTATTTATTTTTTAATATGAAATTTTACGTCATGAAAAATTTATTACTAGACCTTAATGATTTCTATTCAAATTAAATTCTAACGATCATAATAACTCATACAATTTCCACCTTTAATGTATGTATGTATATATACAGATATAAATAGAACGTGCTTGTGCCGTATTTTATTGTTTTAAACAGTTATTGTATGTAGACATAACATGACTTCCATTTGATCTATTATTTTTATTATTAATAAAATCATTATTGTTTACTAAAATGAAAATTATTTGGATATCTTATTAAAATAAATATAAGATATGTCAGTAGTAATAACTTCTCTTATACATAACAAACTTTAAAGTAATAATGAATGGTCTGTAACAATAAACAATTTACTCTACAACTAACTGAATCAATTTCAAACTTTATTATAATTTCGCTGTATACATGTAGATGTACATAGATAGTAGATATACATTTATTGTTTACTGATATTTCATTCGCATTTAAAAATGAACGTATACGAATAAAAAGAACTATTTTGTACCATCATCAAATCATCATTAACAAGATATAAGTGGTCACAACAAATGTAATTGTAGCTTATCATAATAAATTCTCATAAATATTTAAAGCTAAACTAAACATAAATGAAAATTGAAATATTTCAGCATATGTTCAACATTTAATATGTTGTTCTATTCTTCATTCCGTTTCCGAAGAATCAGAATAGTCGTATCAAGGATTTTTAATTTAATTTTTATTCAACTTAATAAGTAATCATGGCAAATATAATGATATCATTCACATCACGGTTGCTGAAAAGTGGTTGAAACATCAGGAGTATGTAGTTTTTTTTCAAAAATAAAGTCACGTAGTATAATTTGAAAAATATTAGTTTCATTTAAATGTTAAGATATTTAACATCAGATGAATTAGTCCTACAATTCATAAACATTACTAAGTTCACATCACAGTGTTATAAGCCGGAAACTTCAGTGCCTTGATGACATTTATTACTTCGACTGGAGTTACTAACTCTCTCGTGTCCTTCACACTTGGCTTATATTTGATTATTTCGCAGTAAAATTTCTGTAATCCATAATGCGTAGTACTTACAAAATGTATAATTTTAGTAGAAGGGAGCGAGAGGTATAACGGCTAAATCTCTTTCTACAACCTACTAAAAGACTTAGGCCTGTCCAGAACTCACAATAATTTATTCTTGGAACGTCCTTCGAAAGCAGCCCTAGTAGTTTCTTTTCAAATTTGGTTATATAGAGAGGATCTTGGACGGTAGAGGTGAGCGTTTAACGCGCGTTAGATAGGGGCTTCTTAAACCTACATCTGGGAGGCAACTCCCAGGCACTGTTGAAGCTCCTCTCCCTGCAACGCGATGGACCTGAATGAATCTATTGAATGCTAAGAAATTTCGTCTCTGTGAAGGTACGATTGAAATTAACCAGTTAAATCATTATTAATTATGGTTCAATTAATTGATTATATCACTTGCGTTGTTAATTTAATGAGCTAGATTTTCGACATTCCATCTATCTTTAGCTTCGTTGTGCTTCTTAAAGAAAAGTATACAAACATGGTAGTTTAATTAAGTCAATTATATTTTTTACACTTAATATATACCAGCGACGCAAACAATCAAGCGTTTAAATTACTTTTCGGATAAGCTGAAATTTTCGATTCAATTCATGTAAAAATCATTAAAACGGTATAAGGTGGTTATATAAAACTTTGGCATATTATAGGAAACAACTTTCAGTTTCAGTGGATGAAGTTTTAGATAATTTATGTCAGTATAATACCTTTGAGAAGACGATAACCCCGAGAATAGATGTGACGTCATACACCATAAGGATTAATTCTTATATTGAGATTTATAAATAATAAAAAACGTTATAAAACCATACAAAAATTATGCATGAGAATGAAAAGAACAGTGTTGTTTTAAATTGTATTCGTTTTGTTACATTTCTTTTTGAAAATGGATTTTCATAAAACGTATGCTTTTAATTCGGCGACAAAAGCATTTAAGCGTTTAAAAGGTTTTCATCTTACGGTTTTTTTGAATAAAAATATGATAATTCTTATAAATGTAATGTAAAAAGGAAATCTTTTTTGGCTTTCTTCAAATTGTTCGTTCATTTTTTTAGGTAATACCTACTATTTTTATGACAAAACTGTGGATGTCGTATTTAAGCCAATTAATATTTATTTTTATTTTTGAGTTTGTTCGTTACTATTATTTACTATTACTTAAGAAAATGAAATGTCAGAAGCAGGTTAATTTTATACATTTTTAGCATTCAATTATGTATTTCACTGTGGAACTCAAACACTCCTATCTTACAAAATTCAACAATTACAAAAGCGTGTCAAGGTGAAACAAATTGAAATGTAAGCTCAAGATTTTTGGAACTTACTTTCACATTATGTCTCTCTGAATACTTTTTCTGCAGCAAAATTCAAACTTTTATATCATTCAGAAAAACTTTTCATTTAAGTTTTGATAATAAAGTAAGAACAACATTGCTAAAATTGGTCACGGTAATGAATATGTGTTTGAGATGGTTAATTAGTAACATTAATAATGTATCTGATTTAACAACGACGCGACGCCCGAATGTCATGAAGTTAGTGCCTGGACAGAGTTTAGATTGAAGTTCGCTCAGGTGGGCTTTACTGTAAGAGCTGTGATCATCACGAGCACTAGAAAGAACTTCTCAATGCGAAAATGACTGTGCTTATTGAACGCTATATAAAACCTTACTATAGATATGTACACCTAAGGTAATATAACACGTGACCTCCTTTAACATAT
>DVQO01001312.1:0-10360 GCA_018231785.1 Danaus gilippus
AGATATCGTGATGAGTGACTATATACGTGGAAATCTCTTATATATATATAGATATGTATACATATTAGTTTAAGCTTTGAAGTACACATATATACCTTGACAATTAGCGGTAGCCAAAGTGACAGCGAAAATAAACCTAGCCGTCCACCAACGGCTCGCCGCTACTTGTCGCAATCTTCTTGTCATCATGATTGCATGATTGTGTGCACAGTCCTAAAGATAATCAGCCATCTGCAAGACATCATCAGAACAAACTTTAAATATGTGTGGCATATTTTAATTACAAATTATGAATATATTTTTTAAAACAAATTCGTTTTAACATAAATCCAAAAAATAGCATACATTAATTCGCTAAGAAAAAGTTATATGAAAAATGTAGAGAAATCGATATAGTTTCAAATAATTATTAATTTTATTTAAATGTAATGCTTAGGTTAAATTATTCTATTCCAGCTCATATAACTGAAAAAAAACGAAGTCTTCAATTATAAGTTATTTTAATAACAAAACTATTTGAAGCCAAAACACTAGTTTCTTGGTAAATACAATAAAATAATATTTTTCAAAAACGAAGTATTAGTTAAAATTTCAATTTAAACTAGTGTAAGTTTGTTAAAACAGATTAAAAACTTACAAACAATCTGTTACGCGTTTCGTTAACACGCGTAAATAAAATTCAGTGACAGTTTTTAATATATCAATAATTTTTTTTTTTAAATATCAAAATAATCAAAGACTTTACATTCGCTTTGAAGTGATATTTTACTGAAACAATCAATAATATCAGCCTACGACAGATTTTTGTTGAGAAAATCGTTATTTAAACAAAGTTTTAACATGAATCCAATGGAAAATTCAGCTAAATTGGTTAGCTATAAAAATTTTAAGCCACTCCAGCCGATGAAACATTTGAACTTGCTAACAATGAACGCAAATTGCTTTCCGTATTTTGTATAAAAACTTTTTGCATAAATAATGTCCTTATACATTTTTACTTAAGTCATTTCCCTTTTTTTAATTTCAAACAACATTGAAGTCACTTCTAACGTTTTCTTTTAATAGTATAGTGTAGCTTTAACACTTCTTTTTATTGTTTATCTAAGCACAAACAGTTTGTAAATTAACCATTTATAAATTGTTGTATTTGTAACTATTAATTAACAGTGGCATTATGAAACATTTATTGACAGTAATGGTCTAAAAACTAGCAAATCTTAAACAGCTGTCACAAGTAACCACTAGAATTACAATAACAAGATTACAACCGTAAACAATAACGTAAGTAAGTTTCACGTGAAACGTAAAGTTTTACACTAACAAAGCATAACAAATAATGGTAGTTTTTTATTCAAATGACACAATACATATATCCCCCTTCTTAACTTGCGCAATCAAATGTTATTGCAAAACTGAAATACTCTCGACTTTTTAACCATCATTTTCATAATTATTAAGAAGTTTAAAATTCATAACCAATAACTAGACTAAAATATATTCATAAAACTACTTAAAGAAAATCATAAAAAAGGTTTTAAAACTATTGTATGTTTTTTTTATATAAGACAAATTTCTACATTACTAATAACTTTTCTATTTTTGACTACGCTCATCTTTTACTCTCATATATCACTTTTAAACGCACCCGGACATGCCTTATCTTTATTGACTATGTACTTACCTATTATTTTAATTAATAATCTCATCTGAGGCACAAACACTTTACTCGTATAAGTAATATTTATATATCATTCATAAAAAAAAGTTCAACCAAAACTGAACATGTCAAATGGACTAGCTTCGCGATTCGCGGGCTTTTTGTGTCATCGGAGCAATATCTTCCTCACAACCTTTCTCGCGCCAAATTGACGCGCTACTAAATAGACCGACATAAATTCATTCAACTTCAGCTTATCGTTATCCTTTTCTAACACATGCTTGATGCTATCATTACATCTTTCTCTAACGCTTCCGCTTGATGAACCCTATTGAGCTCGTTAGTCATTAATTAATTCTGCATAAGAAAATTACTTTTAATTTAAAAACACAGATGTGTTGTGTTAAAAAATATATCAAATATTAAATGTAAAAGTCATGTGTGGTCTTAAGATGACATTTGAGTAAGCTTTCGTATTATTTTCGTTTCGTAGGCGTTTCGTATTATTTTCTATTCAGGGCAACGTAGAAACATGATTAAAAAAATAGATTTATCGTCTCACATTTAACTTCCAAATACTTTTCGGTCCATTATCGACGAAGTGTTGCCAAAGTGTAGTATTTTATACTGAATCCCCTATCAATTATATAGCATTGAATCACGGCTCCAGTGAGATGCGATACGAACTTTTCCAGCGTAAAGTGAAATTTATAGTTTTCGAAGTTATTTCCTTCGGACGGCAAACGACCGTTCTCGCAACTTTTAAATACACGAAATAACATCACATACGTTACTTTAAAAGACATTATTGTTAGTTTTGTACGTATCTGAAACAAATGTGTTCGTTTCCTTCTACAATAGAAAAAAGGATACATACTTAACAACTTCTACATATTCTAGAAAAAGTTTCCGGTATAAAAGTTTATTAATAATCTATTTTATTACTCTTACTTTTTACGTATAATGTAACATTAGAGTTTTTAAATAATTATTTTAATTAGTTTTAATGCATATGCATCATAATACATTTAATTTTAATTTATATAAATTAACATTTTACTTAATTTAACCGAATTTATTTTAGCATAACGTTCCAAACCGAAACCAAATTGAGTAAAAAAAGTACTCCACTTAAATGACAAGTGACTATTTGACGTTTATTTTTATAGATTAAAAAAAAATTAAGTCAAAAGTCAAATCCTTGTTAACGAAGGCCGGCTACCTGGATGTCAAGTAGTTGAAAGCGTTCCCAGTACACAGTTCTACTCAAGTGTCTTTGTAAATATAACTTAATAACTTGCTCTGCATACAGATACTTTATACGTTACAATTATCACGTGATAACCCGATGACTTTTGATGTACATAAATAAAAAGACATTAAGATATTGCAATAACGGAATAAATTCAAAACGAATTATAGGTAAATCAGAAATATGAATATCGATTCGATTAATTTAATCGATATATCGAATAGCAACGTGTTTAAATATATTTTTAACTTTCGGCGTTAGAGTTATAAAAAGAAAATTATGTAATATATAACAAAATTTTGTTAACCCAAAAATCAAATATTAGGTATATTAAAATATCTCGTATCGTTTTCAGTTAAGCAAATGCAAAAATATACAGCAAATAACGTGAGACAGTGACGGATGAGAGCCGCCTGAAATGAAACTAAGGCTTCGCTTCATTTCCTTTATCGCTATTTAATTATGACCAACTCGTTCATACTATTTATAGTGAAAAGCGATTTTTAACTCTTATTAAATCTATATCATGGCCGTACAGATTATACCTATATGTAGAACTGTTTATATATTTTTACAACACGATTATTTTTGATATTTTCAATGAATGAAAAAAGTTTTATTGTCATTAAGAAAACAGAATGGGAACGTATGAAACGACGTGAAAAAACAACAAATGTTGTTGATGAAAGAGAGAAGTATTTTCAATCGTTGATAGAAAAGTCACAGGAGATGATAAAAAGTTGGCATGATTCTGTGCAGGTTTGCAATACTATTAAAGTTATTTCTTATTATCGTTTATTATATTTTTATTTAAAATTCTATATTACGTTAGGGTCACATTAACAAAGTTGAGAAGCAGAAGAAACTCCAACTCGCCAAAGACTTAAAAATGATACGAGACTTCAAAGCTAAAAAGAAAGTTAAAAATAACGATGAAGTTATTAAAGAGGCAAAGGAATTAATATTTCAGGACAGTTGCTACGGACGACAGTTGATGAGGTATTTTGCATAAATCTTACCACTATACAGTCTTTATATTTCTTGAAAAGAAAGATATAAGTTTTGTGTTTGTTTTTTATTACTTTTTTTAGATAAGATAGTATTAGCAGATTAGTAACTAAAAACGAGTCGAATGTGTCTGTATTTAGGTTTAAATTTCAGTGCACTCCTTGAATCAAAAGTGTTGGAAGAAAGAGAAGCTCAGATTAAATTCCAAAGAGAAATAAGAAAACTGTCTGAAATTGAGAAAGAATCAACGCTAAACACAACTTCTGTGATCTTTCTGAACGAAACTGAGTTAGACGAAAAACAAAGAAAACTTAATAGAAAGCGCAAGGAAAAAGAGATAGCAGATATTAACAAGGAAATGTAAGGATTAATTTATATTCTTAATTTAAATTTAAACTTTAAAAGTATTAACAAAATAATATTTAAGATTTGAATGGAAACAATCCTGCGAAAGAGAGAAAAGAAATGAGGAAAGGCGGCAAAAAATAAATGAAGACCAAATTAAACAAATTATTGAAAATGAGACGAGGTTGCAGGTACCAATTAATCGTTCTGAATTTTTTTTTCTTCTTTCTATTTATGATGATGATTACCTACTACTATTATTATTTGTATATTTTGATAAAAAAAAATCTAATGACATAGTCTTTGATCTTTCTGCAACATTTTGAACTTACTCACACACAGACTTTTTCAAATTTTTCAATTAACATAACAGCGTAAGTTATACGCTAAAGTCACTTCAGCTTATAACTTACGTTAATAGACAGAAATATTACAACGTGAGAAGGATGAAATTAAAGAATACGAACGAAAAACAAATGAACTAAAGAAAAATCGAGCAAACATTGACAAACAAGACGAACGTTTGAGAGAAGTGTGGAGAAAATATCAGGACAGAATAAGATGCAAAGAAAAAGCTGTCTTCGACAAGGTTTACTTATATTTGGTGGTGAAATAATGTATTTTTGTGCCCTTCTTTATCATTTTATTGTGTTTTTAATATGTAATGATACAGTATTTTTCTATTTCCTTGACAAATGATAATTTAAAATATTTTAAAAGGCGTAAACTGATGATAAATATGAATATATGTATGTACATAATTTAGATTCACAGAGACTCAAGCCTTAAATCTCAAATGGCGAGTACATTCAAAATAATTGAAAATGCAAATTACGAGAGAGACAAGAAATATAACGATTTTATTGAATCTGGTGTTGCGAAAGAATTAAAGAGGTATTTCCAAGACTTTTAGTTAAAGCAATATGAGTTACTTATAAATAAAATCATTATAATTACAATTAGATTGAATGAACGCGATCGAAAGGAAATCGATAATAAAGCAAACATACACAAAAAACGTAAATCCTTGGACGAAGAAAATAAAATTTTGCACGAATTTAAAAAGCAAATTGATTTCATTAATGAGATAAATTGTAGCAGAGGGACTCGTGGCAATCAGCAATTTCCTATAATCAGGGAAAAACCGAAGTTAAAAACAGGTATCCATTTTATAATTGTTACTTAACGAAAATTTCATATTGATTATTTCTTATCACAAGTTTGCATCGTCACACTGCATACGAAGCGTCTGCAGTTTCCCATTTAATAATGCGTTAATACCGTTACATGCGAAGGTTTTTTTTAATATGGTAACACAGTATTGTTACTTTTAAAACTTACATGCTAGGTATCATAAGGAAGAATATTGTTGTAATAAAAAGGGCTTACTAATATTCTCTTGAATTGTCTTAATCGATTTTCAAATGACTATTTTATCTAGCTGGAAGACCTGTTCATCCAACTTTTTTGGTAACTAACAAACAAAGAGGAAATCAAAGGAAAATTGGAAATGAAAAGTCTTGGAGCGGCTTGGAGTCTGCTCATAAACAATTCGCGGAACACGCGACCGACGTCCTCCGAGAATGCCGCTACAAACATATGGCCTTAAAAACCATTAATGTATGTATTTTGTTAATTAATTTATTTATTTTATTAATATTAAATGTTAATATTTCTTACAGAATTACCGAAAAAACAATTGTCTGGACGAAAAATATCCACTAACATTGGAATAATTGATAATAACATTAATGGGATTTCTATAAATAAAAGGCCATTATCAACCATTATACTACATTTTATTTTATACTAAACACTTATTTACAAAACCATTCCTTAAACTTCCTTTCATTTAATACAAAACGGCGTTTCCCTGTTCTACTGATTAACATGTGAATTATTATAAGAATTATAAGAATCGAAACTGTTCTACTTACACATAAAATAGAAAATAAATTATTTTACAATATGATTTCACGATACGCTTGAAAACAACATGGAATAATAGCAAGAGTTTATCTTACATAATACAATATTAAAATGATTCAGCCGCAAAAAGTTTTTATAGGCTGAATAGATACATCAAAAGCTCAATAGTGGTGCAACTTTAGAATATATAAAAAAAAATGGTTAAATATTTTTTTCTATGTTTTTTGTCGTATAGGAAGTATATGGTTCTAGTATGGTGATTGTTTCTGTTTGATGACGGCCTGAACGCACTTCGCCATGGTAGGGGACGCGCGGCTGATTGAATCAGTCATGAAGAAGTCTTCTAACTGTTTCAGCTGCACGTCCAGGGTACCCGACACTGGCTTCTGAAGGCTCTGTAAGGTTATATTCACTGTAGTTAATTCATCTAAAATCGATTTCAAGATGCACTGTTACATAAAGTAATCTAATATACATCAATAAAAAAAGAAAAAAATATAGAAGAAAAAAATGTCTCTAATCGCAGAAAAACACGCGTTTTTATTATGGTTAAGACGTAGAAATATACAAAATATAAACATTTCATATTGTTATAAAAAATGATTCATTCATATAAGTTACATCTCTTACATAAATCTTAATAACATAAATGTCAAATTTGCAAGGATATATGGTTGTATGTTGTTCTTTCACGGAAAATATACTAAAAGTTTCGATGAAACTTTTCAATAATTAAGCTGAATAATTATACAATATATAAGCTGTAGGTTAAAATTCCATTCCATGTATTTTGAACGGAAACACATCCTAACGGCTGTATTTAGTATAAAGCTACGTGACACGGACGATAGATGGCGCTAACGTTAGGCTAAAATAACCATTATATTTAACAAACCAAATTCGTGAACCAATAGCTATATATGTGACAAAGATAATAATATGCGTTTATTTGTTACCTGTGCGAGCGCCCTCGCCTGTGCGAAGTAGTTATTATTCTGCACGTCCCCGTACGACACCATCGACGGGCACACCTCGGCCAGGCGGGCGCGGACTTCCTCTAAGTTATCGTAAGGCAGACGAGCTCCCACCACCTCCGACAGGGCTCTGAATGACAAAAATAATTTAAGGAAACTCACAGACGAAATACGATCGAAGGTAGATATTACTATAAAATAGTGAAAAATATCGACTAAATAAAAGAAACAAATAATGCTCGAACGACCTTTTCACTATGTAAATCATCTACATATGTCATAGTGCAATTAACAAAATTGTGACACGTGTCCGAACAAAAGGTTTTATTGTTATATACAGTAGTTTGTTTACCGAATGATCTTCCAATCCTCTCGAGCTTTCCCCGGCGGTGTGACGGCGGGCAGGGTCTGCTGAGCTCGTCCCTCAGCGTTCACGTACGTTCCATTCTTTTCTGTGTAAGCGGCGCCCGCCAGCACGATGTCAGCGATAGAAGCCCCGGCGTCCCCGTGGTGACCTGAATATAATAATAATCTCTTATAATTTAATTCATACGAATTATTTTCGTATCACGCTATTAAATATATACTGGATGATTTTAATAATTATTTAAGCTGAATTCTTTATAAATTTATATAACATAGATAGTTAACATAAATAGTTTTTTACATACGATTATTTCTAAACGTACAACGATTTATATGGCATAGCTGTTGTAGCTAAACAAATAGAAACATTCAGACATTACAGGAAATACCTTGATAGATAACAACACAATCCTTAGGTAGAGCCTCCCGTGTGACGACGCCCGCGTCCGCTCCCAACAAGAACACTACCTTAGGGCCCTGCTGCAACATCTCGCCTACACCTGGCTTGTAGCCCAGGTCCATAGCGGCCACCTGCGACGCTGTACGCTGGAGAACGTTCAACACCTGCAAATAATATTACAGAAGAAAATTAGAAAACTCACTTTACAGCTTACAATATGTTAAAATGTTATATATACATGGTGTTCACAAATTAGACTTAGAGAAAATCTTTTAATAGTTATTAGACATATTAGAGCAAATAAAATTAAGAATACAGTCAGATTGAAATAAAAAAAAATGTAATAACATATTGATAAGTTAAGATCAGACATTACACAGACCAAGCCATGTAGGATAGATGGCAGATAACAAATTAAAAACATTTACAGATAAAAAAAAAATTATATATAAACATTTGTATATAAGTTAATGAAACTGACCTTCCAATCCTTATTCTCAAGCTTGTCTTGTAGTCTCAGGGCCAGTTCTTGTGTGTAGGCCAACAGGGCCGGACCTTCAGAGGTCTTCAGTTGGTCAGCACCTAGTATCACGACCGGACGCTTGGAGCTCTCTAGCCTCTTTAGAACCTCATGAGACGAGGTGCCCGTTGCCAGATCCTTCACTATAGAAGCTGAATCTCCAACATGCTGATTTTTTATATGAGAATTAGTAGGAGTACAAAATATATTAGTAGTAATAATATATTAGATTATTCTACTAGTTCGGTAACTTTATTAAGTTTAATATATATTTGGATGTGTAGCTTACAGTATATTCATAGGTTAGATCGACTTTGGGTCCGATAAGAGCTACATCCGTCTCCTTATGGATGAATGCCTTGCGGATGCGGGCGTTCAGTAGCGGAGCCTCGAAACGTACGTTCGTACCGATCAGAAGGACGAAGTCCGCGTCTTCAACATCTGACAACCACACCAGATATAAATAGAGAAAATGTATTTGGTTCAATTTTACATGTAAATTAACTATGGTATTGGTGTATGGCACTAATGTTTCTTTTTGGAACAAATTGAGTCAAACTAAAGTTTGCTTGATTGTATTGACATTGACAAACAAAAGTGAGACAAGACAAGTGAGTTATGTCATGCAAACTCGTCAACTCACTCGCAATCTTAGTGTTGAGGAGGTAACTTGAACGTAGATCCGTTCCAGCGCCATCTAGCGGGAAGTAGTGTTCCGTGCACACAGCTTCAGAACCCAGTCGGTTTGCGAGGTCTTTCAGAGCTACCAGAGACTCTGCATCCGCTAAATCTCCACCCACCACTAATAACTGTAAATATATTACCGTATGAATAAAATATGTTTACGTTCTTACAATATAGGATTTCAATATTTTTGTACCAATTTTAGGTTCGATCTGGTAGCGTCATTATTGTTTTGGCTAACTATTTCTTGATTTATCGTATATTGTGACCAAGAAATGTATTTAGGATTTATTACAACATAAATCACATTTAAAAAAACAGTAAAACAGTTTCATTGGTCTTCTACATCTACTATAACAATGAAGACACCAAAAACTACGGGAAAAATAAATTATCGTCTACATGGGTCTTCTTCTACCTGGCAATTTCCCGGCTATAGCCAGGGTCTGCCTTGACATGTTGAATAGTTTTGGCTAGTTGTTTTTTACGACCGGCCGCCTGCCTGACATCAACCCCTTTTCTTGGGAATGCATTAATCAGAGATGTCTAAATATTCTTAGAAAGTACATATAACTCGGAAAAATCACATTGGTACTTGCCAGGATCGAACCCGCGCCCTCGGCAACGAGAGGCGGGCCCTCTAACCACTAGGCCACCACTGACTCCCACGGTCTGAATCGTCTATATGAGTAAATATATAAATAAGTTAATGCCTTATATATTTGTCAATATGAACCTTGTCAGGAGGGCAGTCTCTCATAGCTGTAGCGGCTGCTACTATGGCCTCCTCCCATTCAACGGGCGTGAGGTTACCGCGACTGTCAGCTATCATAGGGGTCACAAGACGCTGGCGTTTCAAACCGTCACATGCGAACCGAGACTTATCTGACAACCACTCTTCGTTGATCTCCTGAAATTATGATAGTTTTTAATGGATACTGATGATTAAATTCTATCCTTCCATTTTACAAAAGTAAGATATGGACAATCAGTGATATAGCAAAACCTTCATATGTATTGGAAGTCTAATCTTTTAGACGAAATAACAACGTGATAGTAAGTTAAAATTACTTCTAAAATTAAGAATCCTCACTAATCAAAGGAAATGTGCCAGTATTGAGGTAGTATCTAAGGCATCTATACTCAACCTGCGGCCCGCGGGCCGCATGTGGCCCGCGGGCCGCATGTGGCCCGCCGGGCGTTTGTTAGTGGCCCGCCTGAAGTT
>DVQO01001313.1:0-10359 GCA_018231785.1 Danaus gilippus
CTACAATAAATGTTTTTTTAACTTAAGGATATTACTACCTGACATCTGGTTATCCTCACGAAATCTTCAACTCACTCTAAATATACCTCAGCTATTAAAAACAGCCACCCGCCTTTTTGTGACCGTTTTGGTGTAACACCTGTCTGTGGCAGGGTGTATACAAGCCAAGCGTGACTGTAGAAAGTTGGGAACACGTTCATGTTCAATGTTGTTGATTCACGCACTCGTATTAATTAAAGGAAGTAGACACATATCTAAATGGGTAGGAGCGTTAGAGCACATTGAGAATAACATGACGCCTTTATGGCCAGTTAGTATGTAGCAGTCAACGAAACAGAACACGGCAGTGTAATTAACGGAACGCTTATCTTTGTAGCTTAGTGCAGTTTATTATGTATGGTTACATTTAGGCAACGAATGTTCTCAGAATCGATCGTCTGGTACTCTCACTGGAAAGCTATTTATGTGCAACCCTGCGCTCGCACATCTCTGTTCCGAGTGTCGTCTCGCTCACGCATACATGTCAAGGTAGGGTTCAACAATCGAGGATTTGGTACGCGTCGATAATAATACATCCAAACGGAATACCCATCGTGTGTCTGCTTTATGTAAACAGAACGCCTTCATTAGGTCACTCACGATGCATTTTTATTAACCAAAAGAACGAAGCATCGTTTTTTATTAATAATAAACATATACAGCTTTTTAATTACATATATGTATCTAATATCGATTCACTAGAATTATGATTTTAATCCACATAAGCTGATGTATCAAACGCCAAGAGTTAATCTAGCTAATTACTTATCAAGCACCCATTTAAATACGGTCAAATCCCGCGAAGAACTTCCGCGTTAGCAGTCGGCGCCTGGAGATCATTGCCAGATGTGAGATGCTGTAGATAGATCGTACTAGTATACTTCAACAGTCCACTGCCCTTATAAACAAAAAAATTGAATAGCCAAACAATCTATCCAAATTCCTCAAGCAATCTTAAGGTCAAGGAAATTACGTTTATTTAAGAGTTGTATATGGCGAATATTACGCAAATACTGAACTAGTAATGTTAGTACTCTATGTCAAAGATATGAAATTTTATATCAGTATTTATTGTAGACTGACTTTAACTATGAAAGGCCCAACATAGCACGGGATAAATATAAGTATTTACACCTACATATTGTAATAAAAATATAGAGTAATCGTAGCTACAGTAACTGGCTTCATTGGACTTTCTTTGATCGGACATGCTATTTGCCTATTACGATGTTTATACATACTCTTTGATGTTCAAAACAACGGCAGAATAACATCCGACAGATTTTTTGTTATTATACTATGCAATGTTAATAATAACATCAACATTACAAACAAAGATTAATTGTAACTCCTGATTAATTTACTTTCAAAACATACAGCATCCAGTCTTAAAGAAAAACAAAATTATTGAGCATACCTAAATCATGGTTACTGCTTCATTTTAAAATATGCATTATTTTTCTTAACATATTTATTCGTAATTAACAAAATAACATTGACATTAAAAACGACATTATAAATATAAATGTTATATGTTTTTCAGTTTAAAAACATTTTGTTGTGACAACGCGAGACTAATAAACAAATATGTATATACTTTGAAATGTATAAAACAAAATAAATGTTTAAAGTAGGCCATCAAAAGCCTTAAAGTCTCCAATTAGTTTGTAATCGAAAACTATTTTGCACTATTTACATATTTATTAATTAAACTAATGTAATAAATTAAATACATAAAAATTTTAATACTTTCACTTTTCCGACTGACAAATGGCAGCAAGATCATTCATCACTATTAACATTTAATAAGAACTAAATACATGTGCTCCATAAAATGGTCAGAAATATAGTAAATTTAGTTACGAGGTAAAATCATTATAAAATTTCCCTTCACAATAAGTATCTACTAATATTCGCATTTTGTTCGTCATCGAGCTATTGAGTTAAATGGATAAGGTCAAACCTTGATCCAGTTCGCAAGATAATAAACTCTGGATATTGTTCTAACTCCTTGTATGTTAATAACATGCATTCATTGATTCATATGCATCGATTTTATTTAAATCTAATAAATACGATTTAACGAAATGTCACATGTTCAGAACTGATTGATAAAATTTCATACTAATAAGAAAACATAAAATTCAAAAAACTGTTGCCATCATTCCTATTGTAACTGTTTACTGCTATTGTAACGAAATATTTTGTTTGTATTGTATTAAACAGTATAATGTGAATGAACTCCACCGAGTTAATTACTATCTATATTAACTAGAGCAAGTCCAGCTTTTGAGTCTACAATACACTAGTAGCAACATTGCACAATTCGAAACTTATATAGAACTAAGTTCATTAAGCTGTATATACAATTTTAATTCTGATTCTGAACAAACACAAATACATGAAATTTTTTAGTTAAAAACTGTATCGAATTTACCCAGAGTATTTATAGAATTTGATCGCCAGGACCCATTAAAATTTAAACGTAAACTGTATATATTATTCTTCAGGTTTTTGCGATGTGGTATCCGTGGATCGCGTTGCTGGTGTCGAGTGCACTGGTGGGGGCGGAAACGACTGAGGGGCCAACCCCGGCAACCACCCGTTCCCCACCACGCACCCTGGACCGGCCGCTTGGAGAGCTCGCTTGGCCCACCTGGTTACAGAATCCTGATGAAGGCAACCAGAACGCTCCTCCCAGACGAATAACCACCAAGTCTCTGTTCATAACCCCCTTGGTATGCCCCAAGGGACATCGCTTGGATGGAGCTGCTTGTGTTCAAGTAAGTTTCACTTTATTATATGGAATAAAGTTCATTATAATTTTAAGAGTATATTTATAAATGTAATATTATTTTCAAAATTTTAGGTGGTGACCGTTAATAAAGATGAGCATGAACGCATTTTATTGGAGCAATTGAACGCTCTGCATATATTCACTGCAGCTCCAAACAATAGTGACGTTTTTTACGATTACGGTGACGAAGAACCAGGCCCGCTGCAATTATCTATACCTATTGGACTCGACCCTCAGGGTTCGCCACAAGATCCATCTGCTCAGGTAATGTCGGAAGAATGTTCTTAAAATTAAAGCTGTAATAGTTCCTTGAACAAATAACTCCTATCTTTGTAAAACTTTTTCCTCTCATTCTAACAAGAAAGTAAAAATACGTTACAGCTAAAGTAAAATCAAATATAAAATAATATTATGTATAATGTAATAAAGAAAAACAATAACTAAGTATTATAACAACTTTCCTTATTAATAATAATCGCCAGGAAGTGAACATGCCTTATTTCTTAATGGAATTCACATAATCTATATAATAGGCACATACCAACTTAGCAAATAAATTATTTTATGACACATAAACAATATGCATTGTACATGACAAAGAACAATTCAATATCTCCGTCTAGTATTACTAAGCAGTATTTTTATTTTTTTACAGAATCAGGATCTGACACCAAATTTCGGAAATAACAACAAAAATGGCGATAACACTGATATAGAAGCGGAGCTAGAACTTTTAAAGCTACAACAAGCGCATAATAAACTTAACCATACAGCGGGTAACAATATATTATCTCATAATGCACTCCACAACTTGTTGACTTACTCCGACAAACCCAAAAGAGACAGCCCCATGATCAACTCAAGTGAGGTTGAATCATTAAATAGTACGGATGAAGGACAAAAGGAAGTAGTTTATGGACACGTGAACGTTGACCCAGTACTTTATGACACAATAAATGAAAATAACGAAGATAAGGCGATCGATTCGGAAATTAAAAACGACGAAACATCTTTAGCTGATAAAGACAATTCGTCAAATAAAACGGAAAACGAGACAACGCTAGCCAATTTAAACGATAATTCCAATAATTCCACCAATGCAACAAAACCTGTCCTTGAAAATACCGAAGAAACCAAACTTAACCCAGAAAATGATTACTCTGATATTGGAGAGGCTATTAAGCTAATAAGCAGATACGCTGAAGTATCTACTGATGATAATTTTACCAAAGACGACAAAAAGGACCCATCAACAGAAGACAGTATATTAGGAACACGTACCAAACTACAATACCGCCGCAAGAAACCGATAGTTTCATTTAAATTAAATGAACACGAAAACCCAACACCCGACGTAATAAGCACTGATGTAATGAATGACAGATTAAATCCAAAAAATGTTGTACTCTATAGATACCCATGGCCAAGCGAAAGGGCCGGTGTGATCCCACCTAACTATCCTTTCCGACGTCTCCAGGATTACTGGCCAGGGCGTAGTCAAATTGGTGGTTTATATAGAAGTGAAAATCCACGGCGTCATCATCATTCATATCCACACTACTTTAGACCACGAGGCTATAACTACGCCGGCTATCAAAGCACGCGTTCAGGTCTGCAGGAGGCTTACTCTAGACTTCGACGTTATCCACACAAACTAGAAGCACGTAACGCTAGTACCGTGAGATCTCACGCAAACAACCAAGATTTATACAGCCTACTTGGTTTAAGACACTGGTTCAGCGGTGAAGGAACTTCGAAGAGATAGTTTGTTTCATCCTGATTAGAAAATTCGATGTTACCCGACGACGTATAATGGAAGCTATGGATGCTGCGCGCACATTTTGATCTAACTTAATATAAAATTTAATATTTTCAATGTTATCTGTCTTGTAGCGCTATAAACGAGCCTATAGTCATTTCTACCATAGCTTTCACTATATTTAGCCTATTTATTTTCAAGCCAAATATTACAGTCATAGTTATGTAAAATTATTTGATAGCTGTTTTAAGTTTTGTAAATATTTCCGCTCTCAATGCCTAAGCTAATTTTTAATGCTGCAAGTTTAATGTTTATCCATTAGTATTATCGTTGTTTTGTATTATGTAAATTGTTGTATTACTAATTTATGTTTATTTGATGTATATTTTTGTTGTTGTGACTTGTGAGTTAATCGTATGTAAGGCAAAATGGTTAGAATACCGTACAAGCGCTATCGGCACTGGCTTGCCTTTTAATGCTATGGTAATCTTTATTTTAGTACTTATGTAGATAGATGTGCAGACAGAGAATCATATTTTTAATGTAGATAACATGAAAAAACACTTAATTTATCAAAGAATAAAAGTAATGCGTTACATTTAGGACATATTTAAACCCACCTACAACTACCTTAAATCATTTATCGAGCCGAATAAATATTAAGTGAAAGTAACACAGCTTACACTTCACAACATTATAGTATTTAATTAGCAGGTGTTTTCAACTACTACGCATATTCTATAAACGCGTTATGAATATGGTATGAATAAATAGTATCGAATACCTTTGCTATATTTTCTAATAATATATAATATCTTTCAAATCCTGTAGTAGTTTTATACAAAGTCGTATTTTCTTATAATATATTTTTACATTAACTACCGAACTATTACTCATATTATGATCCCACCAAAGTTTAGACTAAGTAATTAGATGTTAACCGTGAATCATACTATTTACGTAGAGTTTAGAAATGTAGTTTTATTCTTATATAAATTGTTTTTAACAAACACTCATCATTATAAAATCTTAATATATACGAAATGTGTCAAAAAAAAATTAAAATTCAAAATTCGTAATCATTTCAAAAACCTTGGAGGTGATATGTGCTTGCCATAAACACGTTTTCATAACCAGTGTTTAAAATATTGTAATTCCAATATAATTATAAAATGTTTCGCAATATATTTATTATTACTACTAATATTTATACTATCTTAGTTTCGTTCAAACCTGTATCAAAATTGTCTCATAAATTTTAAGCATTTTTAACTCTTTATTGTACAAATAATATTTTTAATTAATATTATCAAATACTTAAGTCTTAAATTTCATTATCCAAATGTGCTTAATATTCAGTTACATGGAAAAGCAATTTATTTTAATCAATGCCAGTATTGTATTGTATTGTAAATATGAATGTTAAAATAAAATTATTGAAATGAAATCATAAAAAATCTTTCATTTTTATATATTATTTGATATATTTTATGCGTTAAAAAAATAATAAAAAAGTTTATATATATATTTAAAATTTTATTGAAAAAAAATATTAAATTTTTCTTAATAACACTGTTAAAATTGTTTTTCCTAAGTCAAAATAATATAAACTTGTTTATACAAATGTAATACCCTGAACTTGCACATACTTCATTAAAAAAATATATGTAATATTTAACTAAACAGAAAGGAACACAGTCTCAAAAAAAAACTTTAAATCCAACATAATCCTACAAATACACAAGAAATTTGTACATAATATCACAATTACAATACTTAGTATTATTGAGAATCTTATAGTACAATGATAATGAATATATTCATGATATAGTTACTTCCATGTACATATTAAAATAAAGTACAAAAATTAACTAATGTAAATTTGTAAGCTACAATAGCATAGTAGATTCATAATTTAAAGAAATTTCTAATAAAAAAATATTGAAGTATATGCAAGGGCAAGCCACATTATTGTTCAAAATCATTGTTCGTAAAAGACATATTGAGTTCTTTAACTACAGCTCAACTGAAATAACGACTTAGAAAATGAGTAAGTACTATTTGAAACAAACATCCATCCATTTGTTTGCCGTCCCATGGTTTCATCTAAACTCATAGATTTGAATGCTATGTTCTGGTACATGGCTTAATGTCAATGATTGAAACCTGAAAGAGACAAATATTTACGTAATTGAACTTCCATTAAACATTTTGGTATCTACAAATGACAAATATGTAGCATACAAATGTGCTAATGTTATTGAACAAATAATTAATCCATAGTGATATCTTATGGTACTAAATGATTATTATTAACTCACCACTCAGAGCTCCTATGATAATAATAGCCTTCTATAGTTGCAGCCGATTTGTGAAAGCATATATAGTAGAAGCCAGCAAAAGAAGCACCATTTATATCCTTAATTGTGTGATCGGGCACTAAAAAATGTTCCTTCCACCTCATAAACACATAATCAGCCTTTGCAAGTGATTCATAATCAAATGAGTCTGAGTTGAATGTCTTTAAATATGGTACAAACAAGTCAAACTTACTCTGGAGAGATAACACAATTATTAAAATTTACTCTTCGATATATATATTCA
Source organism: Danaus gilippus (assembly GCA_018231785.1). NCBI lineage: Eukaryota > Metazoa > Arthropoda > Insecta > Lepidoptera > Nymphalidae > Danaus > Danaus gilippus. Next base: position 7,200 of record DVQO01001313.1, read on the forward strand.
TGTTAAATTACTTAGTTTGTAATACTAACCCAATGCTTTCTGTCAACATCCTCATCCGCATCCCATTTTCTCGTAAGAAATGGATATTTCGCAGAAATAATCTCGCCATCGAAAAATGTTGTGAGAGTCGGAAATTCTTCTGTTAAACCTTTTATTTTTAAATATCCACAAAGGTATGAATTTTCTTCGTCGACGTGCTGCAGAAGAAAGTAATGCCCATAAATATGCGCACTTTAACAACCGCTATTAGAAAGTTATATGTATAATTCGAAATAAATACAAAAACTATTCCAAACAGAATATGCAGAATGTTTTTGGTAATTTATAAATTGGATATTATTGTTATTTGCGTATTTTTTGTGGGACTAACCTGCAAAACAACTTCAACTTCATATGAATTTCCTTTAGACTTCTGATGCCCTTGAAATTTCGATCCGTTGTAAAGTAGGGACTTGGTCACGCCAGGTTGTTTTGAATTTGCTGGCGGTGGAGGAGTAATATCAACCTTAACGGGCATTATTATCCATTAAAACGATGACCTAGCTTGTTTAAATAATAAAATTTATAAATATGTTTCTGACAGCTAGTCAGGCACTGAACATTGGCGCATAGCCAAGTTGTGTTATTTTACGCAGCCCTACTTGACAAGTTATCAAGTGTTGATTCCTTCTTCTAGCAAATTCTATAAAATATTATTTTTGGATAAAGATTGTTACAAATACTTTAAAAAATTAAACTTATTTTTAACGATAATTATTTTACCCATTCTAATAACAAAATAAAAATATCGTAAAAGACACGTTACAAGTTACTTTCTATTGTCACACATTCCGGTAGATTTCCATATAAATTAATATTCACAATGTTCTCATTTATTTGGAAAGATCTCAAATGTTCATTTTAAGTGTAAAAATTTATGAATCCTTTTTAAAAATTAATGAACTTAGTTAACGTTATTATTACCGTGGTTTGCGGTTTGAGCTATGTAAAATTTAATGAATTATTCGTTAAAAATTACTAGATTGTAGTAAAAAAATATACATATTTTGGAAGTCACTGACTGTGAATATTAGATATTTAAAAAGAGTCTTAAAACTTTAAGTCATACATTTAAAACTTTTACATTTTTCGAGTTATTTAATATTATATTTTGAGCCTAACGTGTAATGTGTGGTACACTGTATAAATTCCTTGTGTCTATGGTTTTATAGTATATGAGCTATGGTGGGGTTTCATTACTCGTTGGTTTCGTTGACCGAACAATTTGTTTGTAAATTGTTTTCCAATTTAATTTAAAATTAAGTTAATATTTATGTTTGTTCAATATGTTTTCTCGTAATATTTCAAAAAGCATTTTTGTTTTAAATTGCTATTCAACCATATACGGATGGTAATCCAAAAGTAATACTAGTGTTATTTTCTCACATAATTATGGTTAACTGACGTTAGACTGTGCATCCTCAATTATGGCAGACCCAGGTTATTACCACAGTGATTATATTCGACACCCTGTCCTCTACGAGCTGGGTGTCAAGTATGGAATTAAAACGGAATGTATTCCAGAAATAGCATTGCCGTCTAAGTTGGAAGAACTCAAGGATGTCATACGTAGGGAGATACGTAAAGAACTGAAAATAAAGGAAGGCGCCGAAAAGCTACGCGAAGTTGCTACTGATCGAAGATCATTGTCGGACGTAGCAAACATCGTTAAAAAAGCAAATTTAAAACTTAACGAACTTAAATCTGATTTGCAAGAACTGGAATCACAACTTCTTTTGTCACGCGGTCAGTCTACTCCGACCTCTCCACAAGACTTGTCTTACGATGAAGAAATTATACTTGCCTCAGAAGCGGCTCAACAGCAGCGTCAATTGGGAGAGGGCACTGCAGACCGGAAGTTGGCATCATTGGAAAAACAATTAAATATAGAGTTAAAGGTAAAACAAGGGGCAGAAAATATGATCCAAAGCATAAGCAGCAGTAATCAATCTCGTGATAAAAAACTTCTTAATGAAGCCCATCAAATGCTAGCAGATTCTAAAGATAAGATTGAATATTTAAAACTGCGAATTTCAAAATTGAGTAAGCAACAGAAAGGTGATAATGCCGGAGCAAATGGAGATGGCAGAGGTACAGACCTTAGTGGTGTTGATCCATTGCTTGATGAAAGAATTGCAGAACTAAGGAATCGCTTACGAATTGAAGCTGCAGTTGTTGAAGGATCCAAGAATGCCATAAGGCTATTACAGAGTGACAAAAAAGTGACTGATAAAAAGGCTTTACAAGAAGCTCAGACAAGTCTTGTTGAGTCAACACAAAAACTAGACTTATTAAGAAGGTCTTTAGACATGCGCCGACAGGAGCTCCCAGTTGAGAGTACTGCATTTATAGAATTAGGACATGAATTACGTAGTACCGGCTCCAGCCCTGGATATGTTAGTTTGACGGGAGCCAGTGGACCAAGAAACTTGTTTGTATCACCCGCCCCTATGATCAGCCCATGTGTTCAAGTCACTGGTACCTTGGAGGTTAGATTGATGGGATGTCAAGATTTATTGGAAGAAGTACCCGGGCGTACTCGCAGAGATCCACTTGCAAGTCCGTCGGATCTGAAATCGTTTGTCAAAGGTGTTGCAATACGCAACTCTATGAAGTACACATATAGTATTAAGGAGGATACAAGTAATGAGATCATGGCTGTTATGAAGCTCGATAATCACACGGTAGCCCAAACTAGTTGGCGACCTTGCTCTCAGCAGGCCTGGGATCAAAGGTAAGGCATATTTTACTTAATTTCTTTTTGGTCTGTTTCATACATAAGAGTGGGTTGATATATGATTATTTGTCCAATTTTTATTCCAATCTAAATCTATATAAGATACATAATGAAAATCAATGTTTAAAATTGAAAGCCAATACTAATTAAATATAATTCTTATTTACATTACTATGTCTTTAATATTAGGTATCTCATATTTTCTAATACTTGGAATTGAATAGGGTGTGGAGAAGTCAACATGAATCTTTTCCTAGAATTATAATCTTTTATGATTCCTTCCATGTGTGATTAGTCACACTATCTTATCAATAGGCAACACTAACATATTTGTTATGTGAGAAAGAAAACTATACTATATATTTATGCATGAACTAGATCATA
>DVQO01001314.1:0-10351 GCA_018231785.1 Danaus gilippus
GAGAAAGAGGCCTTTGCTCAGCAGTGGGCGTCTAACAGGCTGATGATGATGATGAATCTGACTAGTCTAGCCATAAGTTCTGTTACAAATTAAATTATGTATTGGGTTGACTTGGTGTTTTTAAAATAATATGATTGTTCCAAATTCAAAACACAAAAAGAAAAAAAAATAAGTAAGTTTTCATATAATATTTGTGACCTGATTTTAAAAGGATTTAAAAATTGAGTTTTTTTGAAGCAAGGTTTTTGTTTTTGTAAAAGGCAAGAAAAAAGCTACTTTGATATCATTTATTACATTTATAATAACACGTTTATTTTACAATATCAAATTAGCAGTGGTATCATGATAAATGTCTTTAAGATTGTGCATTAACTGATCATTGACCGCGCCATTACTCTGATGAATTGCATCTCATGCGAGAATGACAGAAGACGTTAATCATTGTACACATTATTTCAATAATCATTAATTATTACATAATAATTTAACCCCAATACACAAGTAAGGCATAATACATTTTAATATAAAATACGTAAAAGTTATATCAGTATTTTGATTTACAGTATTTGATGAAAAAAATTTTTTGTATTTGTTTCACTCAAGTTAAAACAAATCATTTGCAACCAGAACCTCTTTGTAGTATGTCTAATTAATATAATTGATTTTTTTTTATATTGCTATAATAAGGTTGTTTGATTTGATTAAGTTATTTGAGTAAATTATCTTGAAGAATGGAAATTAACTTTTTATAAACATATATATATGTACATGGTCTGGCCACAAATACTGTCACAATTAAAAATAAACAAAATGTTACATTTGAATTTGGAATCTGTCATTTTTGTATAATTTTTCATCGTATTTTCTTATTTTCACGCCACTACATTATTCAATGTTTTGCGATATTAAAATGGAATGGGGTGATGAAGAGGACCGAATCGCAGTGATTGCATTACACAAAATGGGTATGGAGCCAAGTGCAATTCTTAAAACTCTCCACACGCTTGGCATTAGACAAATGTTTGTGTAGCGGGCTATTAATAGGTACAATGAGACCTCTTTTGTTGGTGACAGAAAAAGATCTGGCCGTTCACGTGGTGTTCGTACAAAATAAGTGGTCAAAGCAGTAAGGGAAAGAATTTGAAAAAATTCCTGTCCGAAAGCAAAACATTTTATCTCGGAAGATGAAGGTAGTACCTAGAACCATGTCGAGTATTTTAAAAGATGACTTAGGACTTGCAGCCTATAAGAGACGCACTGGACATTTTATAAATGATAATTTAAAAAAGAATAGGGTGATGAAATGTAAACAACACTCTTGGTTGGAAACGAACGTTTCCGACTTTATCAGAGCTAAAGACTGGTCGTCGTCTAATCCCGATCTTAATCCACTGAATTATGATTTATGGTCAGTTTTAGAGAGTGGGGTTGCTTCTATTGATAACTGGCACCAACGTTTAAAGGATTGTATTGCAGCCAATGGAGACCACTTCGAATAAGATTTTTATGTTTTATATTTATGTATTAAACTTACATACTACAAAAGTAATAAATGTTATTTGCAAAAGGAAAAATATTTTTTTTTTATTTGTAACAAGACTAGACTATGTATATATCGATATATGAATAAACCTAATGAACTGTCTGTATTGTTCAGGGTTTTATTATTATGTAGATAGATAATATATATTGATGATTGTTTTAAATTGCTGTGCAAAGTTTTTTAAACTGTAAGGAAAAAATATAAATTGAATTAAATTACTCATATTTAGGTTTTTAGAATTACTTCTGAAAAATACAAATTATCCTAAGCAATGTCAAAAATTTTTCGTTCAATAAAAAATGTTCTTCAGAACAAACTATTTCATTTTAGTTTATTTATGTTTAAAATAAATTATATAATCATTATGTGTATAAATATATATATACTAGCTGACCCGGCGAACTTCGTACCGCCCTATAATAAAGAAATATATGTACCTTTTTATCTGAATAAAGTTAATTTCTTTATTAAGAATAACTGACTCGACATACAATTTTCTATCTACTTAATGTGATTATTGAACTCTATTTGGTATATTAATAAATCAACATTATTCCAAAAGAAAAGTATTTATTCTAACTACGTGAATATTACTGCCAGTGCCACATCATTTTTTTTTTTAAAGTGAAATATTCTACTTTTTTCTAGTAATTTTTGTATTTTTTTCTTACCTAAGAACCTTCTCCTAATAATAACAAATACAACAAAAAAAGAATTAGTGAAATCGGTCCAGCCCTTCACGCGCGATGTCATGACCAAAGGAAAAAGGGATTCATTTATATACATATATATTTCATTATTAAGAGTTTAAAATATTTATGAATCTATAATTTGTACTTTTATTTCTTAATGATAAAAAACAGATATACCAAGATATCTATCTTCTTAACTTCTTTCAATAAAAAATCGCTGTGTAACCCTACAAACATTCATACCATTTAAAAGTCTGTAGTTTGGTTAATTGGTTCCCTGAAATTGATATCATTACATGAAATAATGTAAACTATACAAGTTCTCATAAATGTAAACGACCTAAATTATACTAATAAATAGTAAAAACACTGAAAAATAAACTTTTCAACAATCTCAAACAACAATTCTTTTTAAAACAATAAAGAGAAAAGAACAAAAACTGACCCCAAAGGACTCTTAAGTCAATTGAAGCAACAACCTCTCGCCATTTGACTTCTGACTTTTAAATTTAAAGGTGACGTTCCTTGCGATTCTAGTTGTAAAGTTTTGTACTGGGCTTAATATATTTTAATTTCCCTTCACCTATACACTTAGCCAGTTTTTATTTTTTATTATTTTAATCAGAGTTTAAATATGATTTGACAACAGTACAAAATTGTTTTTGATTAACTAGCGTCAGAAAATACAAAAATTAATACATGAAATCTCTCACTCTTTTTTGTTAAAGAAAAAAAATATATTTTAAAGTTATCATTTTTACAATGCTATTAAGTAATTTATTTTCATCGGACTTAAATGTCCATATCTGTCCAAATTACTTATATCAAATTATGGTCAAACGAATTAGAATTTTTATTTCCTTATTACAATTATAAAACCACTTAAAAATTAGAATCATAAAGTATATTGTTTCTGTTTTCACCATTTAAATTAAAATATTTGCATTTAATAAATGGTTTTTGCAGTATTCTTCTAAACAATTACAGTATTATTTGCCAACAGTATTCGCAAATTTATCATGGTGCAAATAATTTTTGTTGTTGCACAATTCTGTATATTTTAGCGAATTGTAAAAATACTCCTTAATAACAGTCCTTCTCTGGTTCAAGAACTGTAATCGAAGAAAAATTATAGCAAAACGTTTACTTTTAAACTATCTTGTTACCTTTTTTTTTCTCTTTGGATGATGCTAAAATGCGATTCTAATCACGATTAAATGCTATCTGGATAACGCAGGCCATGCGTAGTTTCCATCTTCATGGCCCTGCTAGATTTTTTAACATTAATTAATGTTACTTTGATTTAAGTAACATTCACAGTATTCCACCGTCAACAGTTCACAAACGTCCTTGCACAAAATTTTGTCCATGTTACAAAATATACGTGTAGATGCTTTGATCCATTACCTGGAAGAAGCTTAAATTGAAGAAAAGCAATAGTTCGTGTAAACAAAATCACTGTCAAAACTTTTCTCAGCACTCAATATAAATAATTTTGTCAGCTTAAATTATTGAGATGACTACTCCATATAACGACACACATAAAAACGAACATTTAAGAATCAAGATACTCTTTGAACAGATTACATAAAACTGATAAGTTATCAAAAAATATCGCTATTGTATAACATATTTATTTTTCTAGGTAAATATTTGTATATGGATTTTTATAAAGACATTTGAACTTTTGTTACATGTTAACAAATATTTGCAGCTTTTCAAATGAAAACAAAGAAGGCACGAATCACATTATGCTCCAAGCCTGTGCGAAAGAAATAAAACCATTGACATGATTGCTTTGAATTTTGTGTCTCTGCAAAATTGCCTTCATTTTAATAAATAAGTTTTAATACGACACTGGCATGTTTTCAACAGATTTAATCGGTATTATGAAAGTATGCAAAATCTCATACGACTTAAATGCTTATGTCCCCAGCCAAAATCTTATTTATTCTTATAAATAATATTTTATAATTATTCTTATCTTGGATGTTTGCTTTTGGTGACACGTTGTATAAAGATCGATGTGATTTGGTTAACTAAAAATAAAGCAACTTTTTATTAAATTGTCAGTTTCATAAAAATAAAAAAAAACTTCCAAAAACAAAAATCATTCAGTTAATTATTTCTATACTAATCTAATACTTAGAAGTCTAATTTATTATTGTTCAAAAAATTTAATTTTCTTTTCATTAAAATATGTAAATTAAATTTAACAAAATTTACCGAAATACAAAACATATGCATGAATAAATTCTTTCTATAATAATAATTCATTATTGAATTTATGGAGCTCATATAAATTGTATGAGCTTTGAAAATAATATAATGCTTTTATTTTTATATGGTTTTTGGGCATATTTCATAGTAAATATTTCCCAAATATATTATATTCAATGGTGGCTTGATATCACAACAGACTCAATTCTTTTACTCGAAAGCATTCACGAGCTCGATTATATTATCCTCTTCACTTTTGTGGTTTTATATATATTTGAAGGAGAAATATTTACATAAGAAAGACAAGCACAGTAGTTAAGAAGATACTTTGTGCTAATGACAACGGGTAATGGACCTGCTTACTGCATTTCTATAAAATTGCGTATGTAAAAGAACCGAGGGATTAATTATCTCGATAATAGTATAACACAACGGTGGAAATTATTATAAAAAAACCTTGTTAAATGTCTCTTAGTGGTTTTGTGGATAATTAATTACCGAAAATTATTTTTTATCAAGAATGTAATAGTGTGAAAGCCGACTACAAGTAGGTATAGTTCTTTTACTATGAACAAAAAGGGTGTATTGTGGATTATGTTGCAACTAAAATGTAACTAACTATACGAATTGTGATACGACAAAACTAGTAACAAAAGTGACAAAGCAATTAACTAAGTTATGACTCCAAATCGTAAGTGTTTAGTGTGGATTACTTGTTCAACTATGTCACTGTTAAAGTTTAAAATTATTTCTTACTTAGCATGTCAAAACATTTATATATATATTTTATTCTTATTACTTTATGCTGCAGATAATAGTTGTATTTAATAATTGTATTAATAAAAATAAATATTTTATTAAGGCTAATACTATTTGAAATAACATAATATATTGTTTAAAATTATTTAAGACAGTTTGTCATAAAAACATAGATATTGTAATCGATATTCGTATGTAGATTTTGTTTCACTTTTATGGAAATCTGTAGTAGCAAATCAGCGTTTGTTTTGAAGTTATAATATCTTTTCATACTCTGCTCATGTATTTTGATTTTGAGGTCGTTGGAATATTAACTTACCGTCCAATCAGGACCGTAACAAGTTTCGTATTTTTATCAATAGGCTGTGATTTTTGTTCGTATATGCGAGTGATTTTTTTTTAGAGTTACATGTTTAGGCTTTAAATATGTGTATTTCAATGAAGAAGTATTACTTATAGTTTGCCAGAGACAGCAAACTGAAATTGTTTTATTTTGAAGAACAAGATAAGCTACTTTAAAAATAATAAAAAGCTCTGTATAACTTAACAGATTGAAAAGTGCTCTTACACCGTGAGAAAATCTAATTTCACGAACTCGTTATAATTTATTAAGTGGTTTTGATAATCTTCAAATAACAAAGTACCGAAAATTAATTAAGATATGTATACTTATTTCGATGTGTTTAAATCCTTTTAAACTTTTAAACCTTAAAATATTTTAGTCTTAACACAGAAATGTGACGTATAATCAATGAATATAAATGATATATAATAAATAATATACAAAAACCTTAATAATTTAGCAAAAAAGCCTTATGTTCACGAGGATTTTAACCTAACACTTAAAGACGGGTTGCATAACAGTCCAATTCATGTATTAAACTAATATGTCCTTAGAATCCTTTGATAATTAATAAATAAACAACTTTCGTTTTTATAACATGTAAGTAATAAACGTCGTATAGTAAGTTTTTTATAATATATTGCATCATTATGTACAGAGACATGCCACAAGACAACGTTAAACCTGTCTGACATCACAGAGCTGTCAGTAGACAGAGATTATTAAACTCACATCTCACTTGCATAATGCACAATCTTTGTCAGACACTTAGACTGATTAATTAATCCATTATATTACAAATTATTAAATAATTAATAAGACTAACGTGCTTTAGTTAGAGCTTAATAAGATGTACGGCGATGTAGGCGTTGTACAATATAATACTAAATAAACGTGACGAGAATATCCATTAAACTTTATCTTTCTTATATTTAGTATATTATAAATATAAAATCAAAATTACTAAAAATCTACTTGCTACTACATTATACAAATTAAAATTATAAACCGCATTTAACTACAATATGAATAATATTTGTTGAAAAAAAAATTTACTTGAATTTAACTACATCTATGAATTAAATAGCTTTCTAAACAAAAATATTTTTTTATTTCTTAAAATTTCAAACCGTTCTTTACAAATAATTTTAATATACTTAAGTCCGCATTAAACAAGTATATCAATGAATTTCGTAAAGTGTGATGAGATTAGTAAAGCGTCGCGATACGCTCCTTTGCCTGAAATGTCAGCCAAACAGCAACCCAAACCGAAACACACGTTTGGCCACACGTAGTGTCAATCATTTGATAGGGTTACTTCTCTGAATTTCAGTTTTCTTTATGTAGTGATATTTATTTAATAAGTAATCTATATATATATGTAATGTTGTATTAGTTACACTAGTTATAATTCAAGGACTCCAGAACGTAGGGATAAGGTTGAAAAATAGATTATATTTAATTCTGTTCGATCAAAAAGGAAAAAATAAAAAAAATCGAATATCTGGTTGTTTATGGCCCTTCGGGAGAAATAGAGTTCCTCCAGTCAGTTATACATATTATAGTATATCTAATTCTGAAATTAACGTGGATAAAGTGACGGGCAAGAACTATTTCAAATAAATTATCAATAAAAAAATGTATGTACTTACAATTAGAAAAAATAAAATCAAAAATCAGATAAAGTTATAAATACAAAGTCATAGATGATAAAAAAATTCAAACATTAAGTGAACAAAAACTCATCCGTTTAATGTCTTACTCTTGAGGTTGAAATTAAATTATTTTTTGTCAATCTCAAAATATAAATTTTCCGCTAAACAAAATATCAAATCGGACTATTATGTCAAAAGTAAGTCGTAGACATATACAAAAAAAAAATTCGTTTGTTAAAAAATTATACAATAATGTACGGACTTTATTATTTCTATTAAAGGCTTTCCGCACTTAATGTTTTATTACATGTAATATAAATAATTAAATTAAATATGTATCCATACTTATTTATATTTTGTAAATATAATTTTAAAAGAATGCTGAAATTGCTACATACAAAATATTAAAGGTCTGTTCATTGCACCTTTTTCGGGTTGGACAGAATAAATATAAAATGTTAACTAACGCAGCTAAAATGCTATTTGTGAATAATAACTGATGTTACAAGTGGATACCAAATTTTAAATTATTTAACGATATTTGTGAAAGGTTCGTAGATACACCGAAAAAATTACTAAAGTGTTTCTTTGATTAAAAGATAACTTTAGTAAAATGATGTATATAGAGAAACCATTATAATAATACTGATTAAATAAAATGTAATCGGATCCGCTCCAATGCGATAAAGACATAATTTCACATGTACTTAAATCATCGCGAGGATTAATTAAATTCATAAGCACCCTCGTTAAGGCGATAGGGTGGGATCGTGCCCTAAAGTTAAATGGAATGTAACCGCATTTCACTTCGACTGTAGTGATACCTATACAGTTCAATTTTCTACATTGCTTCCCTTTTTATACAGATTTATATACTATATTTTAGTACTCGAAGCAGTCTCTTGAGAAACACAAATATTTTTATTAAATAGCATGATAATACATAAACTGTATTTTATATGACGTTGACACGATGGTTACTTCAAAGAAACTTAAAAATTATAAGCAATAATTATTGGATGTTTTCTTTTCAGGTCAACGAATTACCAAGCATGATGAGGTTCACGAAGTTTCGCTTGGTAAGTATTTATGTAAAGTGATAATTTTTACAGATATGTAGCTCATATGTCCTATTTTTGCATGATTATGTTTAAATAAATGCAAAAGCTCTGTATTAAACGTAAAGCTTTAAAAAGTGTCTTCGGTATTTTGGCAATAGTACGTAGCGTTGAAAGTAGTTTAACTATGATCCTTATTATAATTTAAGTAATAAAGTGGAAAAAATTAATACCCAAGAAGGTATTGCAAAAACGAAAGAATTATTTTTAAGACAGTTCTTTTATTAAAAGTCGTTTAATAGCTTTATATTATTTTGCTTTGAAATATTTAACGACACAAATTAGTAGAACTGATGTTCTAGACAGTTATATTGACTCCAGTTCATGTCTTATAATTTTTTTGTTAAGTTGCTAGTTCACGAGATACTAAGCCAAAAAATCCTTCTTCCCCTTTTCCAAGACAGCGGCTAAGGGACAATAACTGCGACCCCACAAATTGATCCTAAGCCTATTTTCTAACACCCCCTACACCCGAAAATATAATTATTGACTACTTTGAGAAACTCAAGGTAAAGTCTAATACATTTATCATTTCAATGGATTATCAGTATTTTACAAGCTTTTATTTTACCTCCAATATATATATATATATATATGTAGGCAAGTTCGGATGAAATCTCGCAAGTGAATTTGAAGCAGAATAGATGACAAATTGAAAAATGTGTCCAGCGATTAAAAACTCAGAAAATAAATAAAATTATTATAACCTTCTGAAATAACATCAGTATAATATATTATCTACATGCATATATAATATATGTGTTTTATACTGCTGCCACACATTAACAAGGAAATTTTTGAATTAACCTTTAAGAATTTTCTAGATATATTTGTATGTTTTATAAGACTTATTTTTTTAGTGAAAAAATGTTTCAGAGATTTATTTCCAAGGTAAGAAGTATTATTCATTTACAGAAAAGTAAGGAAAGAAATAAAATATATGCATATAACAACTTGTATAAAAGTTGTTTCAAGTTTGAGTTATGTCGATACGAATTTTAAGTCGAAATATAAAGCGTATAAAATGTTATTGTAATCACGAGTGAATTTCGCTCCAAACAGAAATTTATACTGTGGTTCGCCATGTGAGTAAAAACTTTGCCGGTAAATTGAGCCTACTTTGGACTTAATTTGTAATCATTGATGAGATTAATCTTAGAAACAATATAATAAAAACGATTCAAAATTATTAAAATAATGATTAAAATTTCCAAAATATGAAACCATGTGTACCTATTATAATATTTCCTTATAATCATATATTAGACCTTGAGTTTCTTTAACAAATTAAAGTATGCATAACAAGAACTCTTACGTCATTATTTAAATGAACAAAATAAATCACATTTAGGTTCTACTTCATATCACTTGTTAGAAAAATATTATTGAAATAATAGAAACGTAATATGTTAAAAATATTTATGGTAGAGAAATTTTACCTTAATTTTACCTATCAGCTATTCCTTGAAATAGAAATGTTACCTAACATACTGAAATAAAACTGAAATATAAGTTTTTGAGTGGGTTATGTGTGTATCACCTTGTATCACACAATCATTAATAAAAAAAAAATTATAAAAGAAAATACAATTCAATTAATAATAGCAATATTTATTTAGTGATTGGTCAATGTGATTTTATAACGAGTTTCTATTTTTATGAAAAGATAAATAAAAAAACAGAAGTTTTAAAGAAAAATTCACATAACCCCCATTAGTAAAGAGTAATTTTCATAGTCTTAAAACCAACCTTTTTATATAAAAATCTTTTGAAATTCTGACTATTTATAATTATGACAACTAATCCATCAACAGAATTGATTTCAAAAGTTATTTTTAATTATTTTTAGTTCAGATCACCAGCGACACTGAGACACAATATGCCAAAATATGTAAAGTAATAGCGAAGAAAAATGAAAAATAAATATAGTTACTTGTAGCCATTGTATGCGAAAAATCCAGAATATTATATATCGGCGCTACCAGCTTTAATAACGGATGCGATATTTGAGGCTGTCATCA